>VZTV01117205.1:0-11341 GCA_013400875.1 Anhinga rufa
TACGTAAATAATTCATCTCCACACCAGATAAATATTTCTGAAAACCCACTGCATGTCTTCCCTCTGTGACGTACGTGTTACACATCATTATTTCAATGTTAATTGCAGTGGAGACCAGCTAGAGAAGCTCAGAGCGCCTACTGTGCAAGTGAAAATTGTTTGCCCTATTCAAAATCAGTAGTGCTTGACGTGGTAAAGGCTAAATATCATGAAGAACAGTTGAACAGCCTTCAGTCTTTAGTGCTGATAAACTAGTTTATTGTTTCTATTGTTTATTTGTAGAATTAAAGCTAACCCATTCCTGTTAAACCTAGATATACGTCAATCAGTTGCTATATGTAAAGGAAGAAACTATGTCAGTTAGACCCACAGGAGAAGACGACCAAAAAGTATTTAATCCATTTGGCCCTGAAAAGAAGTTGTTCATTGGACAGGAAAATTATTGAGCAAGTGTAAGGAGCATATCTGAATATTGTTCATGATTTTTCCTCTGGGGCAAAGACAAAGAGATTTTGAAATTTTGATTAGAGTAGAGGTTTATTTGGGATGGCTGAAAGCAAAGTGCTTAGTAAAGTGCTAGAGAGACAGGCCTCTTTTCATCTAGGTAGAGATGAGACCTGGAAAGCAGCACTTTGTGCTTGTTGTCAGCTGTATAAGGACAATAAACTAAGATCTGCAGGCAGGCTGAAATGAAAAAGCCACAGTCTTTGGTTTGCCACAGCTCAAGGCTGGAGATCCAAATGTAACACAGCACCCACAGCAAATGAGAGTGATGGTCAGATGCCTCTTCCTTTCTGAAGGAAAAACATTCCTATATTGCTTAAGAACTAAGCAAGAAAAAAAGTATTTTTATGATCTTGGCCTGTCAGTTTTAGTCCAGTTACAAAATTGAGTAGGCACCAAATTTGTACAGCCCTGTAGGTAACTTTGGAAAGACACATTTGAGAGATATAAAGCTAAATTAATTCACCACTTGAAGATGAGGACTGCTGTTTAGCAAAACAACTCATTTTTAATCAGCCCTTGGATACTCCTATGCCAGTGTCCCTTCCACCGCTTCTCCATTTCTCAAAGGAGTCCTGCAGCCTTTCTCTGCCCTTGTCCCTCAGCTCCTGATTTCCACTCCAGAGTATACAGGTGAATACACATACACAGACATGTTTCTTTTCCAAATACTATTCAATGCAATTTATTTCTTTCTAGTCACCCTAATAGACTTCTAAATACTATTTTTTCCCCCCAACAAAATTTCCCATCTTTTTTTCTGTGACACCCCAATAAGTGTCATCACATGACCTTTGTCCATGGCCTGTTGTTGCTGGGGATGCTGGTTTGGGTGCTGGTTTGTCATGCAGGTTGCCATCTCTTTGTACACATGGGCTGCCACGTGAGTTGGTGATGATCCCCCTTCTTTGAATTTCTGTCCTCTCTTAATGTGAAAAGCAGAGAAGGCAAATGATACTCAGAGCTGAAATGGAGGCTGCAACTTGCAGCAGCTGCACACAATAGAGATCCTAACAGCAAATAGAAATCATAGAAATAACCATCATCTCATCATTGCTACAGTACAACAACAGGGAGTGATTCAGTTTGGGATACATTAAGAGAATGTGAATAACACTGTTACAGCAGTGTGATATACACAGTTCCTACCTCAGCTATGTTAAGAAAATACTGTCATGCTTGTGAAGCCCCTGTGAGGTGGTAGCTAATTTTCTCAGTGCAAAGGACAAACTAACTGATCTCCAGAGGTATTTGCTAGGGTTATCCTCCCCACAAAAATACATTAGAGGAGTCAGGTTATTTTTCAGTTTATGCATCAGGCACTACAAATCCAAAGACAAAAGCAACCAGCCTAACTGGGGCCAGAACACAAAATCTGGATTTCAGGGAATTTGAAACTTGAAGTTCTAAAACACCAGGAAATTCTGAATTCTGGGCAAGCCCCTTTTCAGTTCAGATGTGGGGATTTCATAGCAGCAGCAAGAAATTGCCAGTCCTCTTTATGTGCACAGTTCCCTCTGAGCTAGGATGGGTGCTTTTGGACTGAGCTTGCATCCATTGGTTTCAGATTAAAACTGGGGGACTTTCCTAAATTACCACCAGTATGCTGGTTCATAGGTGACTCCCATAAAGTCACTGCTTACTTTTAAATTGCATACTGTGTTCAAGATTGTAATCAGAGCCTCATACTCCTGCCATTCCTGTCTTAGAGGTCATTAGGAAGGTCTTTCACTCACCCTCATACACTAGCTTCTGTGTTATGAGTCTTATTTTTCCTTACCAGTTACATACTTCATTTCAAATTCTACAGGGACCCTTTAATACACAGTTTGTATTCCATAGCATTACAGGACATTTCTTTTCAACTTTTATTTTCCAGATGGAAAGTATTTTCAATAGGATTGTTTGTAATTTTGTTTTCAGTTTATACATCTCAAGACATCATGACACATCTGCACTTCATACTTCTCAGCAAGTGTTTTAATGGAAATAAACATGATACCCTACAAGTGGAAGTCCTAGGGAAATGAGACAACAAAGGACAGCTGTGTCCTGAATGAAAAACTTCTCAGGAGGGAATTCTACCTGCAGCCTGCCATCTCCCTTAAAAGCCTCTGGGCACCTCCCCTCCAACGGACCCCTAGGCTTTGTCTCTGTAATGCCTCAACTCTAACCCTAGGTCTGGACTGGGCCTTACCAAAGGACATCCAGCTCTGGCCAAGATGAACAACTAGTCAGTGGAAAATTCTTTTCATTGCCCAAACCTTCCCCCTACAGTCCCTTTACAACTGTATCCCTAGGTTCTATCTTCCTCCCAACCACCATACCCCAGCCCTAAAGCTAGACATGTGCTAAGCCTTAAACGAAGATCCTAAGCCACAAAAAACAATGGATTGGTGTGGCAGCCTAATTGCTATTATACTTCTGCAGCAGATCTAGGTATTTTCTCTCTCCTAACTTCTCTCCCAACCATAACCATAACCCAGGCAACAGCTAAGCTTCAAATTCTGCCCTGAGATGGTCTTCACCTGGGCTAACCTTGGGGTTTATTTTCTAACAGATGGGACACACCTATGGTAGGCTTGAGATTAGGAGAGAGATAGAGCCCAGAGCTTCAGTTGTGTTGGCATTACAGAGAGGCTACCAAGGAAAGGCTTAGACAACAAAAAAGAAGTCCCTTGTGAGAAATACTCTGTCTGGAATGTCACCTGGAGTCTCAGACTAATGCTCAGCTCATGCCTAGGGTTAGGGTAAGAAGATGGACAAAGCCTATGGGTCCATTTGGAGTACAGCTGCAAAGCGGCTGCCTAGGAAAAAATTGGATAACGAAATAATTCTCATTATTTTTTTTGTTTGTTTTGGCCACAGTTAGGTTTAGTTCTGTGGCCACTTCTAAGGAAGAGAGTTAGGAAAGAAACAAAACCTTGTGATGCAGTTGTAGTGGGGTTGCAAAGAGGCTGCCAAGAGAAGAGCTGAGCAACAGAAATTCTCCCCTGAGACCTTTTCCACCTAAGCCATTGCTCGGCATCTTGTGCTAAATCTCAGCCAATGGCAAGGTTTAGCTTTTGTATTATATGTTTAAAAGTGTGAAAATTATAAAGAAAGATTAAAAAGCAACATAAAAACTCAGCAGATCTTAACACAATACATAACATTAACTATCCATCTTCTTCAAGAGAAATATAAACCTTGTAGCAACTTTCCTGTGGTTAAAAAACCAAAAATTACTTCTAAAATATCCATATTATAGCTAGAGCTGGTAGTGCACTTTAGGATAGTTACACTGACTTAGGAAGGGTCAGGACCATCCATGCAAGGGTCCATTTGAGGCTCTGTCTTGTGGGTAGGTGTCACTGAGGAAACTAACTGAGGAAGAACTTCAGCCTCAACTAATTTCGCTCTGCAGGGGATGAAAGTCAGCATTTTCACACTCTAGACACCACCAGAGGAGACAGGCCATGATGCTCAACAAAGCTTGCTGCCACTGAGCAAGGATGGCCCCAGCCCTTTGCTTTTCACGTCTTCTGGCAGCACCCAGCTACCTACTGCTCTCCAGTATTCCTGCTGCTGCTTTTCCAGTCCTACTCTGAGTTGGACCGATGCAGAAATGCAGCACAGAAAAAAAAAATTAGAACTTTCTGCTGGATTACTGAGTTGAACTGACTCGCATGGGGTGAAACAATAGATGAAGCTGAGAAGAAGGAGGGAGATTTGGTGTCACAACCATAAGAGCAGGGAAGAATGAGAGGGAAGCACAGAGAGGAGGGTAGCATGGAGAAGCGAGGCTGTCCCTTTAAGATGCAGCAAACTATTTCAGCCACCTCATCCAACTGCCTGTTAGGAGTGATCTGTGCCAGCCCAAGAACAGCTCTGTGGTCCTCCCAACTCCACTTGCCCCTTTCCCATGCCTCTGTCACTTCTGGGCCATTGCAGCTCCTAACCCAGAAAAAGGGGAGAGTTGTTTTCTACAGGTTAGAAAGTGAGACGGCGTAGTGCAAGGCCAGAGTAAAACCAGTGTGTCCCATGGACAAGGGCAGGATGGCAAGGTCCAGGATACAGGACCATGACTGTTTTCAGTCACCTCAGCAAAGGTTGCTGTGGTATGTCAGGCCACAGATCCCAACCCAGGGACCCTCACAGCAATCTGCCTGCTATCCACACCATTTCTCATTCTCCAATCTGTCAGCTGGAGACATTGCTAATTGCTGGGTCATTCTGCAGTCCTCTAGCAGAGCTGACCTCTTCTTGGGCTGCACAGCAACTTCGCAAGCCTCCACCTGATAAAAGACCCCAGAGCCTCAGCCAGAAGCAGTTCTAGGTAGGGATGGAAAGAAGATAACTGGAAAACATGATTTCTATCTCCTGGAAATGTCATGTTTGAAGAAGAAGGATCCTCTGGGCAAGGCACACAAGGCAAAACCAAAATTATGTCATGGGGAAAGAATTCTGAAAAAAAAATAATCTGTTTGGGAATGGAGCCCTTCACCTTGCTGAGAGGGTTATTTGCATGTTTGCTTTCCCCTTCTTGACAATGTCTTTTCAGACCAGAGACAGGGATCTATCTGTCTGTCATCTCCATTTTCCTGGTGGAAAAAAGGGCTTGCTTTTTCCCTTGGGAAAACTCCCACTTTCACCTTCACACAGAGGACAATTTCTGCTGAAGGACCACTGGGGGGGGCGGGGGGCACCACGTATCTGTGCCCTTAGAGGGAGCCACCCCAGCACACAGCAGCACTGGCCATGCTGTTGCTGCTCTGCACCCCTGGGCCAGGCGCAGGTTCCTTGCAGTGGGGAATGGATCGTATAGGGGAGAAAGGGCAGAAAAGGGGGATGAGGAGAAGAAGGAATGAGAAAGCAAGCCTGCTTAAGTTTTAACCTGGTACAGAGTTGTGCTGGGTTTATGGACCTAGAAACTATTCTCAGATCCAGCAATACAGAACAAGGCAAAAAGTATTAACAACTTTGATGGTGAAGCTCACATGTTAACAGACTGGCTGCCTACTGAACCACACTCTGCCTGTCTCCACATCTCTCACCACCTGATGATGACAGCCATGACCCCTTTCATTTGAAGTTGTTTACAAAGAGCAATGATATTTGGACAGTATTTATACACTTCTTGTAGAGTATCTCAGCAGCGGGCAATAAGGGGCTACAATGTATGAACAATGAACCCACAATAAATAATCCCTTGGACAACTGTTAAAAAAACTCTGGTTTATGGCATTTTGGAAGAAACGTTATCTAATAACAAAAATATTAAAGGTGACTTAAATAGCTGGCAGTTCTCTGGAACATCTGGGCTTGTAGTCATTTATCACATGAACTATGAATATGGCCAAATGAACTAAAAGTCCTTTTGTTTTCCTTTTCCTTTATATATAGCTTTTTCCACTGGAAGAATATACTGCAGGCCCTTAATTACTTCTGCAATATCAGAGAGTATCAGTTTTATTTAGCAAATCAATACATACTTCAGCAACAAGTGTATGTGAACATATTTACATTTTATTTTTCTGTTTAACTAGGTGACTTTTTAATCCCAAGGGTTTCCTGATGGATGAAGATTTTTTATTTAGAGGCTAATACTGATTTTTTGGGTGGTGACCAGCTAGCTCTGCTGGACTGCATTTTTAAACTTATCTCTTTATGGAAGTTATTTTTTGTTTGTTAACAGCTGCTTATGCATTGTAGTGATTATCCTGTGCACTGAATCCTGTGGACAAAGACCACACTGCTATGTAACTAAAAACTGTATCATAACACATACATGCGAGGAGCTGGTTACAGCTTCAGGGCAAGTGATTGTTTTGATATTTCCTAGCTTCTCACTTCCTCTGTTTGCAATCTTGAATAACATCTCTGTTAACAGAGGGTTTTTTAATATAATTTCTTAAATTTGCCTCTTCTGTTCAGTTTGAAGGTAGAACAAATTGTCTGCGTGCAGCAATCTCTTCTTCCCAATATATATTGCCATCAGAGACACAATCCTGTTTTTCAGCCCTGCAAGCAGAGACCTCCACCACTTCATCTATAGGACTAAGTATGTCTCTGGGTATCCTGGCCTCAGGGTGAACTGTGCCTTTCCCTTCCTTTTGTGCACACCCTTGAGAGATGACAGGCTGAGTTTCCTTTACATCTTTAACTGTGGCAACCAGCACTTTAGACTGGATCTCTGGATGAATACATTACAATCTCTGATGAAACCTTCCTTTTTTTCCATCTGACTGATGCAGCAGGGCCAGCTGTGTTTGCCACACAGAAGAAATTTTCCTTTTGCTGTCCCAAACCAGAAGCACCCTAGCACATGGAGAAAATCTGGGAATTTGAGCCACTCCTCTGCTGCACCAAAAGCTCCCCAGACCCTCAAGTGCTGCTCCCAGGTCTCCACATACACCAGTGGCCTGCTGGGACCTACACAGTCCCCCACCCTGCTCCCAAGACAGTTGGGACTGCCCCACTCTCTCCAGAATTGAACTGAGATCCCACCAACTAACCAAACCCCACCTTCCACCGGTGACCTGGGAATCTATTGCATCTCCCCACACCACAGACGCCTTGCCCCTTTCAGAAAACCCTGCCTATAGATGTGACCACAAGCTGCTGATTTAAACAACTCAACTTCTTACAGAGACACTCCTTAGTAATTCTGCTGCAGGCACATGGCAAGCAGGAACAAAAAAAGCCGTGCAAGCTTGGTACTGATATTCAGTTTGCTATTCCTTGCATCCCTTGGGGCAGCCTAGACGTCGACCTACTATGTAAGACCCATGCTTTGATCACGTCTACTATATGAAGCTGCTGCCTCCCAAGCTCTCCCTCTCCCTCACTTTTCTCCAGACTTTCTAAAGTGAACGTTTTAGCTGATAAATGTTTGTTTTTCATCCTTAGCCTTAGCAAGTAGCCTATGCAACTCTGCTTGGCACCTAGAATTAATATTTCCCTAGTCAATTACTTGGCCATTGTTTAACTTTTTGACGTTATACCCAAAGATGCCTTATCTCCTTGCCATTGTTTCACTTCCTCCTTGACAGTACTTGCAGTTCCTTTTGATGCGAGTCCATCTAGGCAGGCAGAATTACATCCCAAAAGTGAAATGATGCATGCAGTCCAACTCACCTAACCAATCTGTTTAAGTTCCATATTCAGTAAGCAAAGAGAGCAATATGCCTTTGGAGGCCTGCTGAAGGGTACCCAGTCCCTCTTATTCAGGCACATGTAAAGGACAGTGTAGTTCACCCCATCATACATAAACTTGTAGGAAAGTGGCAAGCACCTCTATCTACCTGCATAGTCCACTTTTGAAGCAGGGTGGTGAAAGGTACAGAGGAGGTGCCACTTACCCCTTACCAGATAGGGCAGTGTAAGGGCAGTCACTCAGGAAGCAAGAGGCCTCTGCCCTAGCTTCTGCTCTGCTTGCATATCATTTTCTGTGACTGACAGCAGTGCTTTAATGATAGGCTGTTGTATGGACACAATGTAAAGGCAATTTTTTCACACTTCTGTGTAAAGAGATTTTCATCTCTTCTTTACAAGCTGAGCCACCATGAAGCCAGACACATAGGAGTCCTGCAGCCAGCTGGAAAACACACAAAAGTGATCTTAGTTTTCTGCTAGCAACTAGGACACACTTTGGGCTGATACGGATAACATTCCACCTTGACAGAAAAGCAGCTATATCCTTTAGCCTCAGATTTCCTTTCTAAATGTTAAGACAGTAGGTAAGGCCATTATACAAAAACTGGACTGCCACCACTTCCTAAGGTGTGATCTGTTATACTGCTGACCACACCTCGTCTCCTTCAGGCTTCTTCTGGGATTTTAGGAAGACTTCGTGTGCCTGTCTATATTTAGAGCTGGATCACAGCAGGGCACACGCAGGAAGACTGACTTCCATCTTTGCAATGTGCACTTCACAGCACATAGGGACAGGCACAATGAAGTGCCAAGGGAAAGAGGCAGGCACCTGATGAATTTAGGTGCCTACAGGGTTCGGCAGTCCATTGAAGCAGGCAGGCTGGTTTACTGTCTAGACCCCAGCTGGGCTGCAGGTCACCATGAATACAAGATTCAGGCAGACAGGATCACACCTATGTAATCCATAAAATATTGCAGATATCTCCTTTGTCCTATGCATTTAGCAACAAAGGAAAATTATTATCTCAAAGTATGAGAACGGACTGCTATAACCAATGCTGAATCTTTTCAGCTGGGTTTCTAAGGGGCAGAAAAAAAGATTTTTGTAAGCTGGTCTGTTTCTAGTTATCTTCCTGAGGCTGTCAGCCTGTGGTTTCCAGGCGGCTGCTGCTGCTGCTACTTTTCCTTTGGTGGTATTTTTTAACCCAGCCATATAAAATGTTTATGTGCACTTATTTTGTGCAGGCTCTTAGCATTTCTCTGAAGAACACAAGTATGAGGCAAGATATGGTGATTTCTAGCAGCTTATATCTCTGCTAAACTTCTCTGGAATTGCATGGGAGCAAGAAAAGACACATCTCTAGCCCAAGGCTCTCTCCCTTCTGAACTTCAAAGCCTGTCATAAACAATAAAAGCATTAAGACTTTCTTTTTAATGAAAAGGTGAGTGAATGCTTTGTAATTGAGAGTATAAGGCAATATGTATGTATATATTACCACATACACACACAGGTTATCAGTATCTCCTGTAAAGCTTCAGATTTCTAAACTTTATCAAGTAAGTGAATTCAATAAAATTTTAGCAGGAAAGCAATAAGTTATTATTTGGTCAGTTGTCTTTTAAAAGCTGAAGAGTCCAGGAAAAGTTGGCTATCACTACAGTCGTGCAAGCAGAACTAAAAATAAACCATTAGGTCACAAACACAAAAATGCTGAGAGTCAATAGCCTGAGGTAGGCAGTGGGATGCAGAACACCAACCACTGTACGTGAAACACACTAATAGCTGCAGAGAAGCTGTCCAATAAAATAGAGCAGTGACTCAGGGTCCGGGAGATTCAGTCTGACACCATTCCAGGGATATCAGCATATGACTTCAAACAGTGCATTAAGAGACAGAAAGCTTAATAGCTGCTTTCTGGTTTAGTACAATGGCTAGTGATAATATTCCTGAATTTAGAACTCATAAAATATTTGCCGCCTCTAGCATCAATATCTCAGTACTTTATTGAGATCAAATCCTTTAGTGAAGTGTGTCAAATAGGTCAGCAGCAGATGACAGTACGTGAGAAGGGGCACTGCATCCATAAAAGCATTTATAAGAAAAAGAATATATAAGGCCAGAAGAGATATATGGGAACACAGATATTGATGACTCTCAAAGGCATTTTCAAGCCTTGTAATTCTCCAGTCATATATTCTGTCCAATATTTTCAGAAATTCAAGTGAAAACCAGACTGGCAAACATAGGCAATAAACCTGCCAAGGATGTAGGGAAAAAAGGGTTGTCACCAGCTGAGATCTACTACCTTGGCTTGGTGAAACTGTCAGGCAGGAAGGAGGGGCTCACTGGCCAGCTCCTTGAGACTGTCTCTTTTGACCAGGCCAATTTCCTAGTAGAGCAAGCTGATTTCACTTCCAGAACTTTTTTCCTTCAGGTGATGGTCCTACGTAGTAACAAACAAGCAATTCAAGTAGCAATACTCCTTTGTCTTGGACACTAAGCCTTCATCTAAAAAAAGAGTTGAGACTATTAACCTTTGGAGCCTGAGCACCAGCTAGAAAGTATTTTCCTGATTCATTTTGCTTTACTGCCCATCTTTGTATGAAAATTACTTAGGAGTTGAATATTTACAGCAGTAATGGCCTTTGAAGTTCAGTCCTTAAAGGCATTAAGTTATGAAAAATGGTTACCCTGAAAAAATGCGAACAATGGACCTTACTTATTCATTCTGTATTTTCTGTCTAATAACTCAGGGCTAAACCTCACCCAGCTGTGTTTGACTGAGGTCAAATGCAATAAAAGACTGAGAATAAATACTGAATTGCTATAGGAGGATCCTAGCTGATGGCCTTCTTGCATGAATAAACTGAAATCAAGACTACACTTTGCACTAAGCTTGCAGAGTTTGGAAGTAGAAGGTTGAGAGATCTGTGGAAATTAATCTGTTATAATTCAGCAATCTTCTATATTTTTAAACAAGACTCTACAAAGCAAGGTCACAAAGGACATTCCTCATTGTTCATTAAGCTACTGTTTCCTTGTATACGGTACTGGCAGGGTGGAGTACAATTATTTTCTGCAAAGCAACTGAGAAAGCTATTAGAATACAATAAAATTCAAGTGTGTATTCTTATCAGATCCTTCCCTAAGAGCTAAATATTTGCATTATAACTGCATTATGTCAGATAATTTAACTCTAAGGACAAAATTCTACTCCTCAGTATTCACTACGGACCTTGACTCCAAGTAGTCTGCTCTACTGCCATGCCCATAATTGTATTCAGTATTGAAACTCTGGGATATGCTACCAGTTTTTTGTTACTCCATAAAATACACATGAAATTATGTCAGCTCACCACCAGGTTAGCTGGCTATGCTAGGTTTAGGGCTATGCTAGGTTTATAGTTTTGCTTTGCCAGAACAGACCACAGCAGCAAAAGGTGGGACTAGCTTTAGGCCAAAGCAAAACAGGAGGTTGCTTAGGGTAGCCACCTTCCTACTTTTCCTTCTCTAGCTAGAATAGTGACTGGTCTAGAAAAGCAAGCTGGAACAGCCAGTTTCTGACTCCCGCCTGCACCTTCCAACCTGCAGCTCCTGAGAGACAGGCGGAAGCAGTAACCACTTCTGCTAGACCACTGGTTTCCCTTTCCTCCCTGCACACATCCCAGAGCCAGACTACTGAAAAAACTTGTCGACCCT
>VZTV01117214.1:0-14842 GCA_013400875.1 Anhinga rufa
AAGCCGATGTCCTCAACAGACCAGTCTAGTCCGCATGGCTGTGCTGAATTTTCAGCCTCTAGCAGGTACTGGGCAGCAAAAAAGAGTTAAGTGAAACATTTTCCAACGTGTAGGACTTTATCTTCCTCTTCACTCCAGCCGTTGCCTCCCAATCATGCTGGCTCAGGAACTGGAGAGGATTCAGAGAGGGGAATGATTAAAAGATTGGAAAACATCTCATAGAGAGAGAGAGAGTCAAGAGCGCAATCCATGCTGTGTATCAAAGGAAGCTTATGTGGTGCTTTGATCACAACCCCTAAGTACGTATGTGGTGAACATAAATTTGAACAGACTAATCCATAGGCGAAGACGTGACCGTCGGGGTATGCAGCTGCGGCTGTGCAAATGCAGACCAGAAACAAGTTTCTTATGGTGAGGCGACAAGTCACCAGGGATTGCAGCAGGTGCTTGCGTTTTCAGATGTCTTTCTGGAAGCAACGCTCGGATTCAGGTGCTGCCACGGGGTTGGACGGAGGAGGTCAGAAGGTGCCTGCTCTGTAGGAGTTTGAATTCGATAACCATGGTGCTTTCTTTTGGTCTCAATACAATAATATGGAAGCCTCTGTTTAAGGGTGTCTCTAGTTAAAAAAAAGGCAAAAATCAATGTTCTTAGCTCTTATTGAGCTCTAACTCCTTTGAATAGGAACTATGTTATAGCTAAGGCACGCTAAAGACTGGTTTTAATCTGATGCAAGTGCATGGACTGCAGTCACGTTATTTATCATTTCACTGAGGTTAACTGAGAATATGTTTCAAACTATATATTGCTCATTGCCCATGAAAAGGCCTGACAGAGTTCACTGAAGTATGATTCCTGCAGACTTCAGTGAGCGCTAAATCCTTCAGAGCTAAATTCTAATTTTAGCTACCCCAGAGCACATCCAAACGGTGTTACCTGCACCGTTCACTTCGGTTTTCAGCGTCACTGTATTTGAGCAGCTCAGACTTTCCAGTTACTCTTGCCTCGCAGTGTTCCCATGAAATAGGGGCAGTCATCTCCTGAGCGAGCCACACCGGGCAGTCCGTGCTGCAGCCGAGAACTGAACTCACAGTTCACCAACACTAGTCCAGAGTATTAAATGTGAGCTTATTCCTCATTTTTGGAATAAACAAAAACAAACAAACAAATTATTTATTTTGGAGAAAAACCACTCCAGTCTGGCTGGAGTTATTGTCATATAGCATTGCATTTTCTTGCTAAATGGCTTTTCTTTCAGACTATTCCATTAACCTTTGTTTTGTTGGTGGCTTCAGCTTGGTAGTAGGGATAGAAACTCAGACTGCCATCTTCTGCTTTTAATCTGAGTCAAGCAGTGGCGATGAAATTGCGTGTTTTGAATAATTCTGTGTGTTTTCTCACTAGAATACTGAGCAACAGCCTTAACCTTCCCAGTAGTTCATGACAGTTACAGCTGAGTTATTTGATTAAAATATTATTTTTGCCAGCTACTTGAAAGTACTGCAGCAATCTGATTTATTCTCATTGTTAGCGCTTGTTTGTTTAGTCTTTCAGATGAAATGAACTTACCATTCGTTTAGTACTAATGCCAAGAGAACTATTGTATTCAAAAATAATGGAGCATAATACGCAGTGAAACACGGGTATTTTGCTCACGCAATTGCATATATACACAATGGAAATTATTCGGCGGCTTAGGGTGTTAATCCGCCTCCTCTGTGAATGGGTACTTGCAGCTTTTGTATCAGCCCACAGTTGTCCCCCACTCACGGAGGCAGGCGGTGTATCCAAGGCCAGAGATGGAGCCTTTCGCTCTGGGGTTACGTGCCGAGTGTTGTCACAAATAAATGACGATGCACTTGTCATGACAAGTTGTGGTTTTTTTTGCGAAATCTGGATTTCTCTGAATTTTCTGTTGACCTGAAAAATACAGGGGAACTAAAGCGATGGAGCACTTTTAAAAGCCTCAGTTTGAAAGCAGTAGTTAGTGTTGAGTGCCCAGTTTATGACACAAAGGCCTGATTCCCGAGGTGTACCGCGCAACCAATATTCTTAATAAAATCAGTGGGAGATGGGAGTTGCGCTGAAAATCAGGCCCTGGCACCTCGGAGCAAAGACACTTACAAAAGCTGCTTGTAGCCTGGCATCTATTTGGTATTCTGCATTCCCCAAAGCTGAACTCAAGGTCTTAGCCATCAATGCCCTTCCAAAATGTCTTTGCAAGGCTTATTCAATTTAATAATGGAGATTTTTTTTTTTTACGTTTCTTAACATGATACTGCCAGTTGACATTGTTGAAAATGTAGCTTTCCCTTTTTGTATATGTGGATGCTCAGTCACACATTAAAACTTAATGTAATTGAATTTTAACACTGCCATAACAAAACTTGACTTTTCTCGTTAAAAGTAAAACCTCACTTATTTCAGACAACTAGGCAGAGGGGTTCTAACCCTGGAATGTGTCGCAGGGAAAACTGGCAATAGACAAAGGGAAGAGCACGGAAAGCACCACCAGAGTATCCTCACTGTTGCAGTTCTATTAAGGGGCTTGTCTGTTTTTCTCCCTTCCAACAGATGAAGCAACAAGCTTTTATTTAAAATAAGTTTATCTTGCTCAATCTTAATGGCTTGAAGTTAAAGCCCAGAGGGATAATACGACTTATTTTATCTTATTTCCTAAAGCAGAGATGCTACACAAATATCTCTCACTAGTACGGCCAGACTCCCGAATCTTTCCCTGGAAACTCTGTGCAGCACCTTGATTTTAATACCTCCCAACACACACGAGGGTGTACCTGATTTTCCAGTTCTGGGCAGACACCTACTTCAGCTGTAAACTCTTCTGACATTTCTGACAGGGATAATTATAGTGCTCTGGGGGACTTTTGCCCTTACCAAAAATAGATGGGAACAGGGTGACGTGTATTTACAGGCAAAACTAAGAAGATGCTGGGGAGAATAGCATCTGGATTGTGTGACAGCTTCTGAAAGAGCATCACAAAAGTGCCTGCTTCATCTCCAGGCTTTCATTTTTTTCACTTCCCATGATTAAATTTCTGTCTTTCCAGAAATCTTCCAATATCAAGACACATTAATGGAAGTCCTTGCATGCACATGTTAGTTGTTTGTGCAACAACTGTAGTGGAGGAGGAATGCATTTTACATCAGGCGATCCACTGTGACACTTTGGGAAGGTCCCAATAAGTATATGTGGCTCTTACACACCTGCTCTGTGCAAACCTAAGGATAGACACAGGTTTCTGTGGGATGTAAGGTCAAGCCATCATGTTTCCTTTGCTTAAAGTAGAACACTGGTTTGCTGTGATTCGGGAAACAAGCTTTTCTTCAATTGAAAGTTAATTTTTATAAAGCAATCAGATTGCATTTCCTTCCCCAAATGCTATAGCAAGAATTATGCATTTATTAATAGTTTTAAATGTATATAAATACAGAAACATTAGTACCAAAGAAACAAAGGACAGTTGATGGGGAAAATGCAAGTTGGACTGTGGCTGAAGCCTGGGGAGCGCTTCTGTTGTTTGTGATCTGTAGCTGTGTTCACTGATGGACGCACGGCATTGCCTGCTCTCCCAGACAGATTTGCCATCGGTACCCCTGTACCACACAGCTGCCCAGCCTAGATCAAGAGAAACTCGGAGATATCCGCAGCTAGTTTCACTGCTCTCCTAACGGTGCACACACGACAATAACCTGCACACACCACACGGGCGGGATATTGCTTTCCCCTGCACAGCTCGCAGGGGCTTAGAGAGCTTTCTTGCTTCCAGGGTATGTTTCTTGAAGCTCCTTCTTCAGGTGTTTGTCTGCAAAAAGATTCTGTCCTCCATTCCCAAACCCCTTGTCAGAAAGTTGGTATATGAATTTGGGGTGGAATTTATCTGACAGAAACATGGGTATCGGAAAGGTCTCACCCAATGGAGACGAATACCTTCAGTGGATGGATTACCCTCACCGAAGGTTGTGTTGATGAACTATCGTTTTGATGAGGCCTGGACTCTCCACTGACCATAAAGGAAATCTGGACAAATAGTTTTCTGTATTTATGAGATCCTCACATGAAGGTGAGATTAATCTTGCTAACCATAAAGTAGTTTAGAGGAAATCAGTTCCTGACTATTTGTCTTCATGCAGAAATTCCCCTCCTGAGGATTGATTTCTCTTCCACGGATCCAAGATTGCCTCCATTTGTTTCTTTGCAGTGAGGATAAGCATGTGTTCTCCCTCTCTCTCTCTCTCTCTCCAGCTGAGCTGCTGTGTGCATCCATCACTGGCACCAATTGCAATCTGCCACTGCCCCTTCTCGCCAGACGGGCTCAGGCACCTCACCCTCATCTGTTCTTTGCCTCTGAGGTTCATATTGAGGAATTTGGCTTCTTCTGAGATAGGTCAGTGTTGCATGACACATTCCCATTTCCTCCTGAGCTGCCCATCGACTCTACAGATGCCAGCTGAACCTCGGCACATCTCCACTACGTGGCTTTTAATGTACTGGTTCAATTAACTGCCTGGGGCTGGGACCGGAGACATTAAACAAGAGACATAATAAATAGGAGCCATCCATGAGAATTAGTGACTGCTGCTTAAAAGCTACAGGCTTGAGGATCAATTCTTCCTGTTTAAAAATTGGATTTAACTTTAAAGGTGTTAGCAGCATGAGGTAGGGGCGTAGTGACAATAGAGACTGAGTCTCTTAAACGGTCCTTCCATTTAAAGCCTGATGGAGCTGGGATCTTAGAGTGCAATCAGCTGTATGATGAAGCTTTGTCTCCATGGGATGAAAGCAGTTGGTCTCAGCAGTCTCACCCTGGTCCTTATGAACAAACATTTGCATTCAGCCCCAACAAAACTCCCACCACTGTGGTTCACTGGGCTGCAGAGCGATCACAGTCCCGGACCAGAGGATTTATTCTAGGCCAGTGAATGACTTGCTGTGTGATACGTTCCCTCCCACACAATAGTTCAGCCCCACCGGCTGCTCCCTCGTCTCCTGGCGTGACATTCAGAACGATGTTGCATTGCACTGGCAAAACTCAAGCAAGTGCTACAACAATATTAGCAGGCTGGAGCTCCTGCAGTGACCTGTAGAGGCAAGCGCAACCATCAGTCATCCGGAGATCCCAGCCTCAGAGAACAAAGACTGTAAAAGGCACTTTTCTTTTAAGGGAAAAAAAGATTAAAAAAAAAAAAAAAGTCCTTGGTTTGCAGTCTCACCTGCTGGAGAAGGGAATTACAGTGCTACAAATTGGTCTTCTCCTTATCCTCAAGAGAAATGCAAACTTCTTGAAAGACACCGGTAATAATCCTTCAAAGCTTCCCCTGCTTAAGAGAGAGACGGTTTGAGGATACACCTTATATTTCTGCTTTGGCTGACTTTCCCATTTCATTTACAGCCTTCCCTGTATGTCCACGGGCATGCCTGCCGCTCCCACCTCTCCGAGTGCCCCGTGCTACTGCTGCAAAGGGCATCCCATATCTGAGCTGGGTTAGGTGACTCGGTCCTGCTGTAGAGCTGCCTATGGGCAAAATCCGAGCCTGGCAAGCAGTGGGATAAAAGGAGAGAAGGAGCTTCAGCGTGGAACAATGTTACCTTAGCAATGACGCCTCGGAGACTGCCCCCCGTACAAGCTTAAACACATCCAGATGTTTTCTTCAAACAAATGACATGCAGGGGCAAATGTTTTAAGAGTGGAGGGGATGCAAAAAAATGATCTCATTAAGCTACAGAAAAGTAACTAAAAAGGATGGAAGCTGCACTAGGTAACTAGATGCTTAATGCTCCAGGGGTACCTCGGAGCGCTTCCCAAGGCTACAACAAGAGGTGTAATCAGTAAGAAATAGTAAATACAAAACTGAAGATGAGCTACAGGCTTTGTGAAAGACTTTAAACCTGCTCAAAACAGAATGATTACTAGGGTCATACTGAGATCACAGAGAGAGTGAAATGGTATTAAAAGATGATGAATATTCAGAACATGTAATACTAATGTTCTCCTATTCCAGAAAATGGTTATTAAATTTCCCCATTGGCTCTTACTTTGCTATACTTTCTTGCAGAAAAAGACACAACTTTTTTGCCTGACTTGCAGTGCAGGCTGTAAATAGCTGTATTGTCACCAAGCCTTGGCCGAGACAAACTGATGTTAAACCACGTTACAAAGTGTGAGCCAGCCTTTAATGCCTTTATTCACGTCAGATAGCACCTTGTCACCCAACAGTTGCTGATGCTGTTTGAGCAGCGAGAGGTAATGCCACGGTGGTGTCACGGTCCGACCCTCTGAATGCAGCGGTCGGCTTCTGAACAGGGACGGGAGTGCTAATATTTTGTACCAATATTGGAGAGCATTACTGCTTCCTTAGAGTGTGTTACCTTTACAGCCTTACCGTGCTCTTCAACTAACTGTTGTTGCTGGATTATATCAGGTACGCAAATAGTTCCTGCCAACAGAATTTATTATTTCTACTGCAGACCAGACCCCATTGTGCTAAAAGCCTGCAGCCGCCTCCCTCCTCAAAAGCACCGAGCCGCAGTGCTAAAGGGTATGGGTAAGCACTACCTCTGGAAAGCAAAATTATTCAGGTGACTCGGGCATGCACCACAGCGGGTGAAGCAAGGCATCAACACTTGTACCGGTTAAGCTGGAATTGCTGTCGTTTTCTTAATGTGATTTCAGGTGACTTCTTACTTAAACGTATTTTTAAAAGACAAAAAAGCTAGGAAAGAAGCTAGGAGGCTGTAAGGGATGGTAAAGGCCATGCTCCAAGCATATATGCTTTTGATATATTACTCAAGTTAAATTAAAGATTCCATAACTCATTTCACTTCATTAAAGCCACTAAAATAACAGCGCAACTTTTCAATGGCAGGGATTAATTTTTGAAGCAGTACAGGGGCATTTAGTTTCAGTGCCTGATGTAACTTGATTGAATCAGCCAAATGAAATAAGTGACCTCTATCTAGCAAGGTTATAGTTATAGCTGGACTTGTGTCTGAAGATTTGTGCTGAAGTACACAAGAATGGAAATTGCAGTGTAAGAAGCGTACTAAAAATATCGAAACAAGGAGCTGATGTGACTTGCTACTGGAGCAGGAAGGGTTACAGGGTGCAGTAGGGGTGGTTTAAATGCTGTTTCAGGTCAGGTGTTCGCAACTGTGATTCCTCAGTAACCAGAGGTTCTCTGCTGTTCTTATTAAAATGTATTGTTTAATTTTAAACAAATGCTTAAATTAGCTTAATGGTAAATGCTCTAAGGGAAATGACTGTCAAATAATTTTTCAGGTACTGGACAAAACAAATGCTGGCCTACATTTTTGGAAGGGATGAGAGATTTCAAGTGCCCTCAATATTTAATACCTAAAATTAGATGCCATAGGAATGACATGGAATAGTTACTTGATGAAAATATGGTTCATTTAAAGAGGATTAAATTGCTCATAAAAATTATCCACCCCCTTTAGAAAATGTAGACTGTTTTTAAAAAATCAGAAGGCCTGGTTTTATCTTTCAGTTTGTTCCTCTATTGTCTTTTTTTTATAGTAGATCCTTTGCTCTCAAATTCTAAATGCAATTAAGACTTTGGAAGACCAAGACTTTCCTTTGGCTACATCAAGCAGAATTAAAGGTACCCACAGCACTCAGGAACACTGGGGCATGTGCAAGGAGATAGCAGGCGATTGCAGCTCAGGCTGTAGAGACCCGCTCTTCTATGGGATTTAAGTTTCAAATATGAAAGCAACTGGGCTTGGACCAACCAGAGAGAGGAGGGTGGAAGTGAAATAAATTCAGGGGTGATGAAATTACTTTGGACAACTTAATGAAAAAAAATGCTCAGATCCCACTGAGCCATTAAATGATTGATTTCCACATGGAAGCACCCATCTCCTCTGACAAGCCTTTGACAAAACTGTTTCTTTATTTTCATGTGGAGCGGTTCTTGACCGAAAGATTAAAAAGACTGAGGGGAGAAAGGGACAGAACGGATTACAAGCCCAATAGACAGGAAAGACTGTAAGTAGTTGTGCATTCATTAAACATAAAGGTAGCATTTGCTGATGTTTGGATTGCTTAATATTCAGGCTCTGCTGATGGTAAATTATATAGGAACACAAATACTTTTAAATCTTCCAATATGTAATGTAGCATACGCTTTTGATGGTTGTCTTTAAGTCCTTAAGTCTTTATGTCAAGTAGGTTAACAGTTCAACGTCAAAACTAATTTCCCTGAGCTTACCAAGTAACTACCTTTTGCTAATTTGGAGCTCTGAGGTTCTGTTAGAACTTGAAATCACAAGGGTCAGCATCAGATTGCAAGTGGCATCCCAAAGGGCTCTGAATTAATCTGTTGCGTCAGCCAAGCTACCAAAGCGAGCATGGCTGACGACGCAGAAGTCCTGCAAACCTTGGCATCCCTGGTAACTGTTGTAACAGTCAACTTCTGCCGTGTGCAAAAGCTGAATTTAAAATATTAATGCTTTAAATGCCGTGTCACTAATTATTTTGGAGATAAGTCTCCCCAGATACAGCCTCTTCTAAAATATTGAAAGAATGTGCTAATATCCTTACAGCAATAGCCATACTCTGGTTCCTTCCTCTGCTGCTTTGTTTCACTTATGCCTTCTGAAGTCTGAAATACTCCAGAATTTCTAAAATGAGCTGTAGTGAGTCCAAAAAGAAAAGTTTGACTTTTGTTTTCTTTCAGTTCTCAGAGGTATATATCTAAATCCTTTCCCCCGTTCTATCAGACTACATTATTTCCCTCCAGACACACTGTACAGCCGCCTCTAGGGTGCTGGCTAGTGCTAAGGTAAGCCAGCAGAGATGAGCACGCTCTCTTTTCCAAAGGCCGGCGTTCAGAGCCAGCTGGTGATTGCGCTATTGGCAAAGCACAAGAGTCTGACAAATTTTGTGTTCGCTCTAGGAAGCGAAGATGTCTGACTTCCTACCGAGACCCTTTGTAAAGGGTAAGACCCGTCGCCTGTTAATGCTCTCCCCGGCAGGGCAGAAGCAGAGGAGGGGAGCGCAGCATTGGCTCCACTCGCTGGGGAGAGCGGCAGAGCCCAGACTGCGGAGGTGGGAGCTGGTAAATCCTTGCTGGTTTGAGCCAACAGTAACTTTTTGCCTGTGAGCGGACAAAAATGGGAAGACTTAAATCAGCATCAGTGTTCTTAGAGCATACACTGGTTAAGTCTGAGATGGGAATGTAGAAACCAACTGTAAAAACTGGGAAATGTATGCTTTAGGGCTATTTAAAATGAAATCCTAATTCAGAAAGCTCTTATTCCGCACACCACAGGCTCTAGCTGGGTTTTGCCACACACTACCAAATTGTCTCCACTTCTGAAGTAATCGTGCCAAGAAAGGAAACAGCATAGTGGTACCCATTGTACAGGTTTCATTCAGTTCCTGTGGATTCAATGGCAGAATTAATTGCAAAATAAAATGCATGTAATTGGATTAATTAACAGTACATTTCAAGGTCCTGAAATACAGAATTAGCCACGGGGTAAATGCACAATGCAGGTTTTTCCTGTGAGCAGAACAAGTGCTATTTTTGGAGCTGTATCTGTATCTCATCGAGGTGTGCCTTGCTTAAAAAGCTGCTAGGATAAGAAATGGGGCTTTGAAGGGGGAAGATAAATACTATAATTAGGGCTACAGGACAACAAAAGGATTATTCTTAAATACAAAATCATTTGAGTGAAGTTGCTTGAAAGATAATTATACCTCAAATTGCTTGCATGGGGTCTAATATTTTCTTTACAAGGACTTACAAGACTCATTGAATATTTATGGGCCTGGAACATAACACTGGGTGAAATTTAAAACATAAATTCAATTGCGATTTATTGTGATGAAATTCCCTAGCAGTTGGCGCCCCAACCTTTAAGCCTTAATAGACAGGCTTCGTGTTGCAGAACACAAGCCCATGTGATAAATGATATCAAAGCTGAATGCCCTTGATTGATGAACGCTGCCTCGTTTGATGGCTGTAAAACAGTCCTGAGGGCTGATCTCACCACTATTTTGGTTGTTTTCTTTTTTTTTTTTCCTTAATGCATATATTGCAGAAGGGTTGTTTGTGCTTCTGGTATGGTTATCACATGCAAATGAGCATGCTGCTTCCCAGATGCAGATTTCATATTTATAGATTAAATACAGCCTGAAAAATCCTATGTTAATTACATTCTGAGGGTGTAGCAGAATTTCTCACTTGAACATGTTTTGTTTTGCTGGAAATAGCGCAAATTTCAGATTAATGTATTTAGTTGCTTCAAGCTTGGTAATAAATATATCACACTTTAGAAAAGGCTTTCTAATAATTACTATTACTGATCATTTACCATTAGCTCAATGCTTAGACTCCTACCCCACATGATGTATTTGTTTATTTGTTTTTAATAATCTGTATTTCTGAGAAGACAACGGATCTGTAGGAAGAGGGGTGGGAGGAAGGCTAAGGATCAAAGCCAAACAAGCAGATTATTGGAGATACACTGGCAGAGGAGATCTGTGAGATGTTTTGAAAACAGGACTCCCTGCAGTTGGCTCAGGTAGCTAGAAATGGTCTTTTTTTTTCCTGTTGCCTGTAAAGGTCCCCCACCACACACATCATGCTGAAAATCTGTGTTCCAGGGGTCCTTCCTTCAGTGTATAGTTTGCTGTGGCCAAAAGAGACACTGCAATCGCAGGAGAGGCCTCTCTACCCACTGGTAATGGAGATGTCCAAAGAAATATAGAGTCTCCTGAGACAGCAGGGAAAACCCAACAGGCTGATTCAATTGCAGATTTAGAAACTGTTCAGTGGTAGATGTTGGCTGGTGGCTTTTCAACTGAGAACTAGCGCAGAGGTACTTACACCCCAGCATGTCAAAGGACATACCAGAAATATTCAGGAAAAACATGCTCAAAAGGGAAGGTAGCAATGCTCATATTTGAAATCAGGCCAGTTTTGCCCTTGGGGATTGTGTTATCGAAGGCATTGCTGAGCAGAAGCCCATTGCAATAAAAGACGGGGAAAGTTTTGGAGAAGTCAATATATGACGTTCAAATTACTTTCTTGTTTACTGTCCCAACAGTTGCAAAACATCAAAAATAAAGAGGAAAGCTTAAAATACACAGTGAACTTCATTATTACAAAGAAAAGTCTGATACAACCACCGTTCAAATCAATACAAAACTTCTCACTGGTTCTCATGGGGGCAGGATCAAGCAAACAGAGTTTCCCAATAACAAGTAGTTAAAAATATGACCCTCTTTTTTTCTGTAAATATAAGTCCTTTGATGACCACATATGGATTCAAAGATATGTCCATAATCACTGGGCTGGCAGGAATAATTAGTATGGGTTTCAAGCGCAGGTAAGTCTCACTTTAAAATAGCCTCTGCACTATATTACAATATATCCTGAAGGCCAGAAATGAAAATGAACAGTACCAAAATACCTAGTAAATTGAAAATCCCTTCCCCCCCACCGTCACCCCTTTTTACAGCTCTCATAAATCTTTTGGTAAATAAGTAAATCACAGAGGTACCAAAGAAACTGGCAAACTACGAGGTAGTTTATCTAACAAATCATCTCTGTCTGCAAGCACGTCTTGCTGCTGTGGGCAGCACTGTGCAGTTCTGGAATCTGAAGCCATGTACGGCTGTCGGGTGCTGTGCCAACCTTCCTGCTCTGGTCCCAGGGCCCAAGAGAAAATGCAGGCATAGGACTGTTTGGCCACGTCAGCCTATCTGAAAGCAATTCAGGTACTTGGAGGGCAGTACAAAACATGCCCTATACTCCTCACTTTCCCCAAGCATCAATATTCTGCTCACTTTTTGGGCCCCTGATCATTATGCAGTCAATACACATGCTGATCTTTCAGTCTTAAGAAAGCTTTCATCTTAATAATTTTATATTCTGCATATGTAACTAATCTTGGCTTTATGAACATATATGTGCAAGTCACACGTACCTGAGTACATTCAGATAGGTCTAATTGGCGAGAACACTGCTACTGCAGTTTGTTAGGGTGCAACACGATCAGATCATTTGACGTAAGCTCTATGTGGTGGAGTGCTCCACTGTGTACAAGAAATCATCCTTCCTTTGAGGCCTTACAACAACAAAAATTTTGTGTCTGCTCAAGGAGTATATTTCTCCTATGTGATCTTACAAAATGATACTGGTCTGATGAATTGGTACACTAGAGACAGTGTGCTGAATTAGATAAATTTGATAGTTTGAAGTAGCAGGCAACTCCTGTGATGCTGGTACGTTTGAATAGAATAATAATGCATGTCTTACTATCTCTTCTAAAAAGAAATCAAGAGAACCCCAAATCTAATTACATATCCATCATTAAAGTGCTCTACACAGACTGCTGGGTATCAGCTGTAGTCTTGCAATTCACTGGAGTCTCAGGACAAGATTCTGGTAGGCTTTTCTTTCACTTTCCCATGAATGATGTTTTTTCACGTAGTCTTTGGCCCTTGTTACAATTTCTCTTTCCATAATGGGGTCATTCATCAAACTCTTGGACAGCACAACAAACTCCTAGAAAAGATAAAGAAAATAATAAATTAAAAGTTCCTTGAAGCTCTAATGATACTGAAATAGCTTGTACCCATATCTTGATTTCAGAAAAGCACTTCAACTGTGAGCCAATATAGGAAGCTGTTCAAAATAATTTTTCAAGGTCAAGTACCATAGTTTATTTATAAACAATGATCAATAAATTTTAATATATTATTTTATGCAGCCCACCAACTAAGACATTTAAAATCAAAGACAATCCCAAGACTACTAGGTCAAATATGGGCAACAAATTTAATGACACAAAACCTGTCTGCCCTACCCAAGTGTTAGAAAACCAGGCTGGTTATAAATTAAATAATTCACCTGGCTTCCTGCATGGAGGTCAGCTGGCATCAAAATGTTTGATCTCAGTCTCATTGCTACTGTGACGTCTTTAGTTAATTTTATGATAAGACTAAAAAAACTCACTACATAAATATAATCGCATTATAAAGATAAGAGCAGGCATGCAGCAACAAGCTCTTCCGGCGCAGTTGCATCTGGGCAGTTACAGATACCAAAGTGTTAGCTCAACAAGCTCTGCAAAAAAGCCACATATGAATTTCCTTTAACTTTACTGGGCAAAACACTAGACTTTGCAGATTACAACTGTTCCTTTGCCTGCTCCTCTGCCACTCTAATTTAGTCCTGGGGAAGAGAAACTGTGAACTTCAAACATGTGAAAGGAGATTTGATGTCTGAACTAATCTATTCTGAGCAGCTGGTCTAATTTTCTATCAAGAGACAACTTCCAATACTTCAGCTTGATTACAAATGTACTTAGATCTTTGCAAAACACTGTCTTGGTTCAGCACAGAAAAGCGGATAGCTGTTGTGTCAATGGAAAATTAAGATAATATATTACTACACAATTGGTAGTGAAGATCAGTGCATAGGGACGTGGGGGACAACAGGATGGCAGAGGAGATATATTATTTAGACAATCTGTCAGCTATGAAAGGAAATATCACAAATAAGACCAGAGTTCATACCAACACTAGGTTAACTAGCAAACTATACTTGAAAACCTAAGTACACAGTGTATATAAATACATACACAGATATAAAATGTTTGGTTACCACAGAATCAATGTTGCTGTTGTAACGCAAGTGATGGCTATGCATAATACATAACTATAGCATGACCCCTGGGAAACACCGATATGTGAAATCGCATTCAATGTGTTATAATCACTGCTTTGACTCTCACTGACAAGACAAACTATCAATATATGCATCACTGCCATGAAATTTAAATAGTCAGAGATGCGCATCAGTTCTGTTGGAAATGTCTGTAACTAGGTAGTAGGAGGAGATTTTCATACATGCATATTAACGATAACCTCTTATTTTACATGAGATCAGTACTGCTTGTAATCTTTGCTCTGTCCACACAGCACTGAAAGAGCGGCCTCTGGAATAGCCATGAGAGCCACATGCTTCACATCGAGCCTGCTTTCCACCCACAACTACCTTGCATTCAGGTATGCTCTCATTTATGTAGAGTATTCAGCTCCTTACTTGGGACCCACGTGGCCTGAAGAGGGTCTTTTCTGACTGCTTGTCAGAGTGCCCCTAAAGAAGATAGGAGAGTCTGGTCTAGAGAGTACCCTGAGGCTACGCCCATCAGATACTGCACATACAGCCAGTGACTCCAAGTTTAGAGACATGTTCTTTTCCTTCCTCCATATCTGCCAAGAATACAGAACAGGGAAGGTGGGAAAGTCTTACATGACTTATGCTGGCTTCATCCAATTGCCTGTATAATCACAGTAATAAATACTGTTCACACTGAACTACATTCCAACTTTAATTTTATGCTCCTGTGGAGGATTTTATTTAAAGTAATGTTTAAAAATAATTTATGTAAATTACCTAAGAACAGAAGCAGCAATGTAACATTTCTTGACAGGTAGTCCTATTAGCATTCTTTTAAAATGTGGATATAGAGGACAAAAACTTGGAAACATGTAAATGATAGAAGAAATTAGATCCTTATTCACAGTTACAATACTTAGTGCTGGGGATAATTTCAGGAAAATGCCAAACTGAGTCCAAAGCATAAAAGTTGAGAAACTGCAGGAGGGAGAAATAGCAAATGGAAAAATACCAGGAGATGGAGAATAAGGACTTCTTAGCTTTATCCCTACTTCTTCTACTAATCAAATGTGACCACCTACAAGTCACCTGCAATCTGACTGGAAGCCAATGGGAAGATTCGCTATGACTTATCTGGGTTTTGCCTCATACTCTTCGAGCAGCTGG
>VZTV01117223.1:0-10919 GCA_013400875.1 Anhinga rufa
TTCCCCAAGCCTGTAGAGTTGCAAATGTAATTAATGATGACATAGTTTGAAAAGCACTTTCCATCACTGGAAATGTTTGCATTTCAGTTGTATTTCAGCCAAGAATTAATCTGGGCATAGCCTATGAGATGCTGAACAGGTTTTCAGAGGAGATAATGACCAAGGTGCAATTTTCCTTTATTGATCTCTTTACACTATTTTTTTCACCTGGAGATTAGCAGATTTGATGGGGGAACCTGAAAATAAACGATTGAAGGCCCATCTCTGCTAATGTCAATGGCAAACCCTCTTTTACTTAACAAAGAGCAAGCTAATTGAAGAGTATGGGGTTTGGGGGTCTGAGCCTTATTTGCTCCAGAATCTCATTTCACAAGTAAGCTTGCAGTTAAATTTTCTCATTACATTTTGTGTAAGATGTTTATAACAAACTGCAATATTAAATCTCCTTTCTTTCACACAGACAACGAGAGATTTTGGAGTACAGATCCTTTGACAGGAACCTACTATCAGATAAACTACCAGTCAGCTCTCACGTGGCATCAAGCAAGGAAGAGCTGCCAGCAGCAGAATGCAGAATTATTAAGTGTCACAGAGATACATGAACAAATGTATCTAAGAGGTGAGCTAATAAGCAAGACTCCGTAAAAAGTGTTTAATAGTTTTTTTGACTGATTATAAATGTTTCAGTGCTTTAATCACATGACAATGAGTAGCTGATGTTATAATACTATACGTACTACTAGAGAAATAGCACAATTACTGTAAATAAAGAATTTTACAGGTGGAACTTTTGTAAGTCGTGGAATTGCCATTTGAAATGGTTTCTATTATTATNTATTATTATTATTATTATTTCAAAGAAAGTTAAGAATTTCCAGATAATTAAGAAAAAACACTATTCAAAATCTAAAGACTTTCTGGATTTATGCATAGACTCTGTATGATGAAGGCCCTGTATCAATTGCATCACACTCAAGTAAACTTGTAACATAAATATTAAGAATAGCAATTCAGTGTTTCAGTTTTCAAAGCTTATTGCTTACATAAAACTGCAGAATAGCATTAAATTCAGATTCAGTAGACTTCTATTATCTTCCTCCAAACTTTGAAAATGCAGAGCATTTCCTAATGAATCTCATTAAAATTCAACTCTTTTGGTTACCTAGATTTGATTGACAGCAAGACATCCTCTCTCTGGATTGGGCTTAACAGCCTGAATCTCAACAGCGGCTGGCAGTGGAGTGGTGGCATTCCCTTCAGATACTTTAACTGGGCACTAGGTAGTAATTGTTTTTGTTAACAGTTTTTGGAATGAATCTTTCCCACCAGAATACTGAATGCATATTAATTACTGTCCTGTAGTATTCCCCATGAACAAGAGAAAATGGAGTTGAAAGGCTTGTGAGATATGTGAGATTAGAAAGCTGAGAATGATGCTTTTCTTCACTGGATATATCACAAGGAGTTTCAGGTAGAAGAGTTAAATAAACTCATCTATCAAAAGCAGATAAAGTGAAAAGCATTAGTTGAGCTGTAGCATGCTAGGAATGCCTTCAAGTCAGTTAAAACCTGTGTCTCTTTGACTCTCACAAGGATTATCAGACCCCACATCCTGCAAGGACTCAGCTGTTGGTGAGCATCAGTCTTTCAAAGCCTTCCCCTTCACTTTTTATGCTTTTCCTCTTTTCTTGTCTCCTCTTTAACATTCAGGAGAGACTGTAAATAGAGTTCACAGCATTGGCAGTTTATCTTTGACAGTCACTTGATGATTGTCATGGCAACAGCTGGTTGCACCAAATGCTGAATGTTTGCTTGCTGAATAAATGCACATATTCCATCTTTTGGCTTTCCCCAAGTCTAAAAGGTGCCACCTGTTTTTATCTAGCACAGAAGATGAAGGGAAAGCCCAAAGTTGCTGAGTCTGGTAGAGGGTTTTCTACCTTCTTCTGAGCTGGTCAAATTCCTTAAGCCTTGCAGAGAAGAAGAGCAGTTGGCTCTCAAATCAAGCAACCCACACCCTTGGAGTTCCTGTATTCCCCCATGATGGCTGTTATGATGAGTTAATCTACGCATTTCCAGTTTACTGCAATATTATAACTTGTATCTTTTGGGGGGAGGAAAACAAAAAAAAAAAGGTCATTGCACTGTGGACCTCTCTGAGAAGAGGAAAACGCTGCCCATTCCCCAAGGACAGTGGTCCTGGAGAACCTCCTGGAGGGCTGGTTGCAGAGGCAGGCAGGGTAGAGACACACAGCAAGTGTGAGGGTATGTAAGGGGTTCAGCTTGCAGCAAGGAGCCAACCTGCAGCCAAGTTGCCAAAGAGACATGCAGAAAGGACCATCCCAAAGGGCCTGAGTGTAACTCTTTTTGTTCCAGCAAACCACTGAAAGGTGCTGGACCAGAACCCGACATAGAAAGGAAATAATCCTTTGCAAGGGCACTGTGGAAATGAGATTTGTTTTCACATGTGATTTGGTATGCCTCATCCAACAGATGTGCCTTATATTTTATTTTAGGAATTCCATATCATTATTTTTGTGCTCTGCTAAACACAGCTCTAGAAACTAGAAGCCATTTATCATGCTCCCATAAAGAGGAAGCCTACCCTCTCAGGCTCTGACCAATGGAGGTTCCCACCACTCCCTACTCAACTGCCAGAAAACTTATCCCACAGATTGAGGGCATTTTGATTTTGTCTCATATTTTTAACAAATAATATCCATTCACTGAGTTTGGTTTAGCTCTACAATGCAGAGCTAGAACTCTAACTTTCAGGTTTTGAAATTTCTTTTTATCCTTAGCAGATGAGGGCTCTTACTCTGAAAAACGCTTTTCTCTCTTCACATCTGTAAAATTCCTTGTCTGAATATGAACTATGTTAAGATGCTGCCTTGCTGTGTTCCTGCCCAAAGATATTAGCTCAAACTGTGTCCTCTGATTTCATGAATGTAACTGAGTGTTTGGTACTCATTACTTAGTCCTACTAGTGTAACTGGGTCCTGACCACAAATTGTGTATAAAACTAGGTGTTTCATGAGCTGTGAAACTATGAACTCTTAATTTCCTACAGTCTGTGTACAGCATTGCAACTCTAGCAGCACCAGGTACCGCTTCAATGCCTGGAATCTTCAGTCCAGCATCTACTGAGTGGGCAACAACATAATTTCTTCTGCAACTGGTTGTGAGCTACATATTCCTTAGGAGATGTATGGCTGACCCCTATGCACAGGCTGCAGCCTTTCCATCAGTGTGGGCTCAAAGTTTACTCTCTCTTCTGTGCAAGCCAACAATTTTCACAAACCTTATAGGAATGTCTTATTTTTGAGACCACTGTTTTGCAATCAAATACAGCAGAAAGTGTGAACTGTGCAACAAGCATCTAAAGAAATGTTTTGATGGGTATTTTTAAATTACATTTCCTTATCTCCGGTAGAAAAATAACTGTAGCAATGAAGTCATGAGTCCGTAATTGACACATGAAAAGGCTGGAAGCAAATTGTTCTTTCAGCTGCTGACATAAAACCTGTGCTACATAAAAATAGTTTGGTTTTTATTCTATGAAGGAAGCCCTGAGCCTGAGCCTGAGAAACACTGTGCAGTACTAAATCCCAGAAGAGATGCTAAATGGGAAAAACAGTCATGTGAGCTGAAAGTTGGCTATATCTGTAAAAAGGAAAACTCCACACTGGATCCTTTCATTGTTCCATCAGGTATGTCAAGCAAATAAATACCTTTTGATACCTTTTGATAAAGACAGTCACTAAAATGAAATTTCATAGCTAATTAAAGTAAAAAAAAGCATTGTCATTTGTTCTGCTTTGACAAGTGGCACAGAACAAAGCATATGGTTATTTCTTTAACCAAATATATTTAAATATTAAAAATGTTCCTAGAATCCAGTAACCATACAAGCAATTTTTTTTCATGTTATTATTCATGATTCCAGAGGTACGGGTCTAAGCCATACACTATTGCAAAAGTATCATGGACTGCATGGATGTGAAAATAAAATTAGAGATGCCTCACCCTCCCTGCAGTGCATTCTAATGAAAATACCAAGGCTTATCACTGAAGTCCTGGAAAGACACACCAATATGCACCGTACAAAGTTTAACAAGGGCAAGTGCCAGATTTTGCACCTGGGGCACAGCAACCCTGGATGTACACACAGACTGGGGAACGCGAGGCTGGAGAGCAGCCCCGCAGAGAGGGACCTGGGGGTTCTGGTCGATGGCAAGTTGAACATGAGCCAACAGCGTGCCCTGGCAGCCAAGAGGGCCAGCCGTGCCCTGGGGTGCATCAAGCACTGCATTGCAGCCGGGCGAGGGAGGGGATTGTCCTGCTCTACTCTGCGCTGGTGCGGCCTCACCTCGAGTGCTGGGTGCAGTTTTGGGCGCCACAGTACATTAAGGATATAAAGCTACTAGAGAGTGTCCAGAGGAGGGCCATGAGGTTAGTGAAGGGTTTAGAGGAGAAACTGTATGAGGAGCAGCTAAAGTCACTTGGTTTGTTCAGCCTGGAGAAAAGGAGGCTCAGGGCAGACCTTATCATGGTCTGCAGCTTCCTCACAAGGGGAGGAAAACCACGTGTGCAGAGAATTACTTGTGCTGCAGTAATAATGCCTTTATGAAACATGCAAAACATAACTGGGTGGGGTATATTGCATGAAAACACTATATACAGAATTCCAAAATATTCCTCTGTCNCCTTGTGGGTCCCTTCTAACTCACGGCATTCTATGATTCTGTGAGTCTATGATTCAATAGGCTCAAACCACATTCTCAGTGTGATTGCCTGTAACCTAGAAAGATAGCAAAGTTCCTTTAGACCACTTTTCTACTACAGTTTTCTCTCATTTATTTAATGAGACTTAGTATGGAAAACCACGTGTGCAGAGAATTACTTGTGCTGCAGTAATAATGCCTTTATGAAACATGCAAAACATAACTGGGTGGGGTATATTGCGTGAAAACACTATATACAGAATTCCAAAATATTCCTCTGTCCACAAGTGAATTTTCACACTAGTGAAGCCCAGTTACCACTGGTTCCACTATTTTTCTCTTTTGTTTAAATGCAGTATATTTTCTGTTAATGTATAGTGTGCAATAGCAAACAGACTAAAATGTATGTTTTATATGTATGAGGAATTAATAGAAGTACTGCTTATTTGTAATCACTCAATTTTCATTCTAATTAGTTAATTAACTGATTTCAAATGTAATTGCAGTTATTCTAGACTTCAGTTTGCACTGTTTAAAAACTTGAAATACCTATTGATTTTCAGGGGATGCAGAGCCTGTTAAATGCCCAGAAGGATGGCTGCCCTATGGAGATCACTGTTTCATGGTTCGTAGAGACCCCAGAGTATGGAGAGAAGCCCTGACTTCCTGCAATGAGAACAACGGCAATCTGGCCAGTATCCACAACCCTGAGGAGCATGGCTTCATACTATCTCAGCTTGGCTACAGTGAGTACAGTGAGGGCAGTGTTTTGTTCAAATGGAGAATTACATAATTAGAAATCTTACAGGATATAAAAAAAAATCTTATTTGTTTTATATGAATATTTATAGGGAAGCCCCCACATATACAGGTTAAAAAAACCCAAACACCAAAAAACTACAAGAGGAATCATTAGTGCTCTCTTCATTTTCTTTCTCATTCTTTTCCTTTTGATTTTAATTTGTTTTTCACTGCATGAAATCACTTGAAGGAAATAACAGCTCTAGTTACTGCAGTATTTGGGTGGATTATCTGCTTCAGACACCTTGTAGCTGTAGAAACAGTAATGGACTTTTACTGATAAAGCTGAGGAATCTCATTTCCTGCTGGTATCTCATTTTTTAACTTCTTGAAAGAAGAATGTGAATTAGATCTTAAAATAAACTCCACTGTCATTTATCTAGATGAATTTGTATTGTGACATGGCAATTTCAGCTCGTCTCCGTAAAACCTTGCTCCTATGGACTGTTTCAAGTCAGGTACTAACACAGGTGAATTTCTGTTCTTAGAAGCTGAGGATGAGTTGTGGATTGGTCTGAATGACCTCAACACTCAAATGTACTTTGAGTGGAGTGATGGGACTCCTGTGACATATACCAGATGGTTGCCTGGAGAACCAACCCATGTAGTCAATGGGCAAGAAGACTGTGTCATTATGGCAGGAGAGGTAGAATCATTCCACATTTGTGTAGCACTATACTATTTGTTTGGGTTTTTTTTCTATTTCTAGGTTTTTTAATGAATGCAACTTAGAAACAAATCAGGGAATGGAATCTTTATTCAGAAAGATGATTGTTCTACATTAAATTTATAATTAAATTATAGATAACTAGATAAATGTTCATATCTGATCATGAGTGTATGTTACATGCCAAGCAAACCTTAACACTCTGCCCATGACACTTAGTTAGCTTAACATAACCTTATAATTAAGCACAAGTACTTGGAATTCATTAAAAAGTACAGATTTTTACTCTCCCATTGAAGCAATATTTAAAAAAAAAATCAATAACATTTCTAAAGTAAACAGGTTCTGCCTCACTATTTTTCACCTCTTCCCAAACTGCATCTAGGATGGATACTGGGCAGACAGTGCCTGTGATAGAAAGTTAGGTTACATCTGCAGAAGAGACCCAATACAAGGAGTTTCTAGGACAGTAAAGACTGATCCTGCCTGCCTGAAGGTAAGAAGAAAGTGTAATCAAGAATCTGGTTAGCAAAAATCCATTGTTTTCACAAGTTCCACTTGATATTGAAACTATCTTTTTTTCTTTTTCCCTAACAAGTGTAGTTGTACATCAAATTTAGGGTGAGGATTTTTACTATATTCTCTTATTTAAAATAAAGTTATTTTGAAATTTTTTTAGTCAATATGAGTCAGGCCCATTATCTCTCAGAACTGCCTGTGAAAAAGGCTAAAGCTATTACTGCTGTTTTCTGCATATTTGTTCTATTGTTCCACAACCACCTGCAGTTATCTAAGACATAGAAGAGACTGGGAACCATTTCTGGACTATGTGACATGATGCAAGATGATGACAAATCTCATCATCGAAACCAAATCAAAACAATCAAATTGCTTTTAAGAGTGAATTTGTTTTGAACAAGTTACTGTATCCTACTGCTTTCTTTCCCTTCTTTCCCCTCTTTTTACTTTCCTATTTACTACCATTCTACATTAGTAATATTTCCCACAACTAGGCAACAGCCAAATGCTGAACACAGATTTACCCTTCTCAGAGGCAGTAAGCAAATCTTGAGCTTGTATATAAGGGAAAAGTGACTTGGAATTCAGCTGTAATTTTGAGGATTTTGCTTTTCAATAGTTTTTATGCTACCTCTTCAGTCAGACTTTTTAGGTGAGCTGATGAGTTAAATAATATAATTAGTCTAGTTACGGTTCTTTTAGCCTAGAAATGTCAGGAAACTTGAGTTGGCATCTCACTATAACACAGACTAATCTCTTCGGTTCTGGGCAAGGAAGTATTTTACTCACCTGCTTCTGAATACACTCTCCATTCTTGTGCCTCTGACTTTTTTATCAGTTAAAATTTATCAGTTACTAATTGTCAAAAAAGGGGGATTCATATGCATTAAATCTCTTCTTTCTGGATGTTTACTAAGCTTAATTTCCATTAGTCCACTGGAATTTAAATTACTGCATTAGGTTATATTAAAAAAATGTTGATTTAAGAGCAGACACTGAAACTCAAGCACTATAAAATACGCTTTTGTTACTGCAAATATATTCCACATGTTCCTGACAGGGCTGGGAAAGACATGGTTTTTACTGCTACCTGGTTGGACATACATCTGTAATGTTTTCAGAAGCAAAGAAAACCTGTGAAAGGAGCAGTGGTTATTTAGCAAGTGTAAGAGACAGGTAGGAAAAGAGTTTAAAAACTGTACATCTGATGGAATAATCTTGGAATTTTATAAAATAATTGAGAACTTTCTGGAAAAAAAAAAAGAAACCAGAAAACCATAATATCCCTTTTCTGAAGAAAAAAAATAATCAGTAAATACAGTAGGTCTTTTCTAACTAAATATATTTTACACATTCATGTTTTCTAGTACTGTACTCTGAAAGAAACAGACTGCTCTGTAAGGAGCAGTTTTTCAGTATAGCATGGCTACACCCACTATTGAAGCTAGTCCATCTGCTATTAAGTTAAGCAACATATTTCCACTTAAAAGCAAACCTAATGGAGACTCCATTTATTCTAGTTTTGTGTAGTTTAAGATGCTAAGAAATGGCAGATTAAGGGAAAGCTAGGCTTAATCCCCATCTGACTCCTGTCATTTCAGGTATGAGCAAGCCTACCTGACCAGTCTTGTTGGTCTGAGCTCCGAGAAGTATTTTTGGATTGGTCTCTCAGACACAGAAGAGCAAGGGATGTTCAAGTGGGTGACTGGTGAAGATGTTCTGTACACAAACTGGAACGCAGCAATGCCTGGTACTCTGCCACCAGAGTAAATTTATGCTACTAAGGAACTTTCTGTGTTGTAATTCTAAACTGTTTCCCAACTTTGCTAAAACACATCCATGATGACACATATGAACATTCTGCCTTGGAAACAGCAGCATCTTTGATATAAGCTGCCATGAAAATATTTCTTTTCTGGCTTCTCATTGCTTACAAGAGCAAAATCAAACTGAGCTGAAAGGGTGAGATCCCTTCCAGCCTAAGTGGCAGGCTGCCAAATCCTTGCAGTGAGTGGCATAGAAAAGACGCAGGCACTGGGTTGTTCATGCACTTGTAAAGCTTTTCAAAAGGGAGGGAAGATGATGAAGGATTCCACATGCTGGTTTCCACTTTCTACAAAGCTCCCCCTTTCAGCGAACACTACACTTAGTATTTCAGAGAGTCTTTTGTAAATTAATCACATGAGATGTAAAAATATCAGGGGAACCACTTTAAAACACATTTCAATTTTCTTTTATATCTCAAAAAGGGAATGAAGCTGGTTGTGTTGCCCTAAGGACTGGAAATGCAGCTGGACTATGGGATGTTCAGAACTGTGAAGAAAAGGCAAAATTTCTCTGCAAAAAACTAGCTGAAAAAATTACTCTTCCTCTTACTCCTGAAACCGTTCCTGATTCCAAATGTCCTTTGGGTTGGGATACAAGCAATAGCACTAATTCATGCTTCCGAGTAAGTATTAATTTTTCCAATAATCCTACTCATGACACAGAAGAGCACCAAAGAGATAGAGCATCTAAACTTCAGAGAATGACACATTGCACAAATATAATAAGCTTTTACACAACTATTAATGGAAATCATTGCCATTATTACTCTATCAGTGATACATAAGGTAATGCAAGTAGCATACTCTTTAATCCATATTATATATGATAATTGCAGTGGAATGTTTTCCTATTTTTCTTATACAAGGCAGTCAGTAGATTTATTTTTAACATGCTGTAAACATAGTGTTCTACCTTTAAATTTATCTATAGATTTTTATGAGAGAAGAAAACCAAAAGAAAACATGGTTTGAAGCCCGAGATTTCTGCAGAGAAATAGGAGGAGACCTGGCTGCCATTAGAAGTGAGGAAGAGGAAACAGTGCTAGAAAACTTAATAATGTAAGTAAACAAAATATCTAGCAATCGATATTTTGGTGTAATACTTTATATAGGAATAAAAAAATATTCTTGAGTTGCTCCTGAGATAATTAGTTTAAAATCTCTGTTATCATCATAGTCATAAGGAAAAGAACTAAGAAAATATTTCATATGGGTGCCATTTTCATAGACATTTTTGGAGTTCCTAAAATTTTTCATCATCCCCAAATCTTTTAAATTAAAAAAACCCAACCCAACAACGAAATAATTTGAATGCTTCTCCTTCAAACTCATTTCTAAGTTTGTTCACTGAACCATTTTTGAAAATAAATTGTGACTTCAACAAACCTGAACGTTTTATTTCTCAAAGAACACTATAATCAAAACAACAATGAAGAAAAACAGTGTGCTCTGTTTTCAACACAACCATTTGCAAAGTAGAGAATTTTTAGGCATGAACTTCACTTACTTGCTCATGGGAGTTTGCTGACCAACAGCATTTTGCTTTTTAAAACTTTTACTCTATTTAAAGTCTTCAATAAGTGTGAGTTATCGTCCCATATAACTTGCAAAATTTAACAGAGCTAACCACATACATCCCCTTCTTGTATGACACATTTTTTCACACTCTAGAAAAAAATCCCCATCATCTCAGCCTTTCTGGATAGGTTTGCAGTGTTTGGATCCTGATCGTGGGCTTTCCTGGAGTGACGGATCCCCGGTGAGTGTTATACCTTCCCAGTTTCTTTCTGTTCTGACTTTTTTGCTGTTGGAGCTGTTTCCATAACTGGTGTGGATGGAAGTTGTAGAAGAATTCCCAAAAATGTCTACCTTGCCACTGGGTAACTCTAAATCATTACTCTTCATACCGGTTTGGAAAAGAAAAAGACCAATAAACCCTGAAGTTATACCATCACAACACTGGAGTGGTAACATGGAGTACTAGTTGCAGCTACAGAGACTATTATCTAAGTGGCAAAGACATGAGAAAGGTCTCTCCTGATTTTTATTAGTTTCTGTTGAAATATTGCCACATTTCTTTCCCCTGCTATTGATTTATAACCTCATTTGATTTGAGTTTACATGGGACTGCTGGAGTCTCTTAAATGCTGTGTAAACCCAGAGCCTTTCTTTTTTCTTGCAGAGTGACTATATTGCTTTAATAGCCCACATAGGCTGCACAGCCATATGAGGAAAGTAAGGAGTGGTTTGAAACTTCAGTGCTACTTTTTTTTCCTTGCAGAGTACAACTTTTTTTCCCCTGTTTGATAGGAATAAAAACCAAAGTTGTGTTTCTTCTGTAGGTGAATTATAAGAAAAATCATTATTTTTACAACACTGCAT
>VZTV01117228.1:0-18353 GCA_013400875.1 Anhinga rufa
CACCCCCCCCCAAACAAACTCAGGCCCAAGCTGAGGAGGAACATCTAGAAGCTTTATTTCAACCCTTTACAATAGTAAGAATCACAACATCAAATCAGGAAATGTTGCTAAGGAGACGACAGTCGTACGGCCCCTCGCAGGAGGGCGAGACGGAAAGGCAGAAGCAAACCGGTATGAATCCCCCCCCCAGGCAGGCGGGGCTCTGCCCCGGCCCCTCCTGCCCGCAGAGCTGTTGTCTCAGGCCTTGCACCCATGCACTAACCTCCCCCGGCCCTCAGCACCACCCTGCTACGGCACAGGTACAGCGGTGTCGCTCGCCCCAGCGGCCGGCCGCACCGCTCCCCGGACAGCACGGCGCGCCTACCGCCACGGAGGAGACGGAGCCGCCCAGACTAACCCTATGACACGAAATAATAATAACGATACGTCACATTTAGAGAACACTTTACACACTGCTCACTCCTCACAACAGCCTGGTGAGGTAAGTAGTATCGTCCCCACCTTGCAGATGGGGAAACTGAGGCAGAGAGGTTAAGTGACTCTCCGAGACCACAGAGGGAGCCAAGGGCTGGGCTCAGCCCTGCCGGGTGCTGCGCCCCGAGCCCTGGTCTCCAGCCACGCCGTCCTCTCGGTCCAAGCCCTCCCCGTGGGCATGTCCCCCACTACGTCGATACTCGTTGTACCTATGTTACGGGGTAATCGAAGCCGCAGGCAACGCTGAATGCTGGGGTGGGACCATCGCGACGGGTGCAAGACTGGAGTCTCGTGTCTGATCTCTTACTCTAGACACCAGCTGGTGGCCAGCGAGACTCGTGGGAGAGGGAGGTTGGGAAGGCAAACGCTTACTCTAGCTGGGACTGAGGTGGTGAGGAGGAAGGAGGGACGGAGCTTTCCGCGGCTGCCTCCTGCAGCAGGTTTCCACCCCACCCGCAGGCTGCCCCGGCCAGGAGGGCTTTCGGGTGCTCCCAAGCCTGGAGGCTCCCGACAGCTGTGGCTGCTCGGCCTTTTGCAGGGGCAGCGTGGAACAGCCGTGGCCGGCTCAGGAGGGGCTCGGCCGTTCCCTCCTTCCCTGTACGGGAAGGACACAGGAGCCCCCGTCACCCCAGAGGCGCCACCGGCGTCAAGCTCCTGCCGCCTTCCAAGAAAACTAGAAATTCTGCCTAAACGACACAAACACACGAGGGGCCTAGAGCCCCGCTCACACACCGATACTACGCGGGGGACAACGGCGAGGGTCAGCATAGAAAACTACATTCAGTTTGCAGTCAGGACCCCGACCCGAGGGGAGGCGCGCGCCGGGGGCAGCAGCAAGGCCGCTGCCTCTCCCGGCCTCCTGCTCCTGTGGCCTCAAGCCCACGAACTTGGTTACTCGAATGTACTTTGTTTAACAGTATAAAAAGCCCCAAAGTAACTGTATATGCCACTGATATGCAGGGAGACCCCAGGCTCCAGCAGACCGGACGGCAGCTGAGCAGCCCAGGCCCTGGGGACGCCTCCTGCCTGCAGAGCACAGGGGGAATCCAGCACCTGCCTGAAGGGAGCTCCCGCCCGGCCCTTCCTGCTGCGCCTGCAGCCCCACCGCCGCCTCCTCCTCGCCTCCTCCTCCTCGCTTCAGCAGCTCAGGCGCCTCCAAGCCGACGCTCACCCTGGCCACGAGCTTAGGAAAGGTCTTTGCTGAGCATCTTGCCCGAGGCAGGAGCAGGCTCCGGCACACCTGGAGCGCGAGCGCTGCCCCCCGCGCTGCCTCTGCGCCCCATCCAGCGGGGACCGAGCCCACCGGCGCCCGGCTTCTCCCAGCTCCCCAAAGCCAGCAGGCTGCTCTGGCCACCCCACCCTCCCCGCTCCCCCTCCCCTGAGGGCAGCGCCACGCCAAGCGCAGCTGCAGAGAAAGCCAGGACCCACACGAGGCATCTCAAGACAAGAACGCGTACATTCAAGTTGCATCTAATTCAGACCACGATCTCTAGCCCTAGATTAAGCCAACGGCGAACGCAGCTCCTTCCCCTGCTCTGCCCAGCCGAGCGGGCGCTCGGCCAGCCAGCGGCTTCTCTGCAGCCTTCATTCAAGGTCTCGGCACTAACCAGCTCGCTCCCACCTCTCCAGACAGGACAGTCAAGTCATTTTTCACCACACATGGATCTCTTCCCGGGCTAGCAATATGTACAGCCGTTTCCTTAAAATAAAATTAAAAAAAAAAAAGCATATTAAAACTGAAGCTGTCCTAGAAAAACCGCACCAAGCTAGTGTATCTGGATTCAGTTTGTCAGCTAAACACAGGCACAACAAGTGTTAGAGAAAGTGGCACAGAAGCACAGGTCGGTCAGTGTTCGGCTGAACCGTCTGGGAAGGTTTGTGCATGTTCAGAGACAGGCCTGAGCGCCGCCGCAACCGTACGCAGACACGAAAGCCTCAGCCCAGACTGCCGAGCGGCCAGTGAATCAGACAAACGCAATGCAGGGGGAGAAGGTGGCGTTGCTGTCCCTTTGCAGGGCCTTAGGCCTTTGCTTGCCTTTTTTTTTTTTTAACTTTTTCTTTTTTTGCAATCTCAGCAGATAAAGTGCAATGTTGCCACTTGCCTTCCTCCTGCGGCACCTGAACTAAGACCGGGACCCGGCTGCCTCCCTCCGCCCGGGCCTCTCACTCCTTGGGCACCCAGGGCAGGGCAGCGAGAGCAACGCGACGTTTCAGCTTCCACCTCCTCTTTGGTTAACCGCAAACACCGCCGGACTTCGCCTCGAGCCCGCGGCTGGTCCCTGGCGCAGCCACCAGCACAAACCTCCCGCTCCCCTGCCCGGCCCGTGAGCACGGAGGTGGGCTTCAGCCTGCTGCCAGCCAGCACTCGCCCGTCGCCGGCAGGGAAGCGGGGCTCCCCGCGGGCACAGGACCCTCCCGCAGCCACCGGCGCAGCCCTAACCCGGAGCAGATCGACATTATTGCTTGGGGAAGCGCAGCCCCTGCCTTCTCCTGCTGAGGGGACCAGCCTGCTCTCCTCTCAGTCCCTCTCCTCCAAACTTCCCCTCAATTCAAGTGTTGGGGGGGAAAAAAAAAAGAAAGAAACCCCAAGATTGACAAGATCAAGCTGGTGTTTAGAATTTAGCAGTAAGAGAAAGAAGGAAGCATCAGCGAAGGGGCAGTGATATATACCGGAGGGCGGCATGCAGGTGAGCGGGGGGTCAGAGGCAGCACCCTCACAGGCCACGGGGCCGGCGGGAGGGTTTCAAAGCATCACAACAAAGCTCTGCTCTCTTGAGAAACGAGGTTTCCAACCCCAGGCCGGAGCTGGAAAGAGCTTCTGCGCCCGCCCGGGCAGCTGCCAGCCGGGCGCGGGGCGGGAGGGCGGCCGCGGCCCCTTCCCCGCGAGAGGCCGGAGGGTCAGTGCCCAGCACGCACGCCACGGCCCCACCAGCCCGGCTGCCTGCCTGGCGTGGGATTAGAAGGATGTGGCACGGAGGGGAGAGGAGAGGTGGGAAGGAGGAAGAAGAGGAGGAGGAGGAGGAGGAGGAGGAAGAGGTGGAGGAGGAGGAGGAAGAGGCAAGGAAGCACTGGGAGTTCTCTAGGGTATATATAACCGCCCCTTTCAGGTGCAAATCTGCATTGCTTACTTAAATTTGTATTCAGAGGAAAAAGCACTTACGAAACTAGCAGACGACTTTGATGCAAACTAGTACATTTTAATGCCATTTTATTAGAAATCATGCAAACTTTAATATAAAAAATACAAGTGCAATAAGAATCTTTGTGTGTAAATACAGATTCCGGGTTATCGTGTCATTGTCGGCTTCCCAAAGAAATGCTCCCACAAGCACGAGAAGCTGCAGGCTTCCCTCCGTCCCCTCCTTAAGGAACAGCCCCCCTTAGCACACGCCTGGTTCAGTTCACTTTGATCCCAGTGTTTTGTTTTTCCGCCTTTTTTTTTTTTTTTTGCTTTAAATTAGTTTGACGACCCAAGAACACTTTTTTTTTTTAAATTTATTTACATTTCATTTCTTTAGTGTCATTTGCAACATGAAACGAGGAGCTCACACCTCAAAGAGTAGGTAAATCTCCTTCCTAGTCAGAGCTGCAACTCCCTGGCGTTAGAAACCTGCCTCCCCTGCCCGGCCAAGGGCTCTGCCTCCCGCCCGGGGCTCCGCAGACCTTCCGCTCTCCCTGCCTCGCGCCCTGGGGGAGAGGTGGCCCTTCCCGTCCTCCCCACCTCGGCCTCGCTCCGCCTGACGATACGGTCACCCATACATCAGCCTCTGCTAAAACACCACACACGCACACCACAGACCTGCTTTTGCCTCGGAACTCACGGCCTGCGTTAACCTGCAACTGCACCGCGAAAGCAGCCTCCCGCCCTTCCTCCAGACCTCGGGCCCTGGCCGAAAAAGGAGAGATCCCAGGGCTTTGGCTGCGCGAGTTAATAAATAAACCGTCTTTGCCTCGCTAACGCGCAGAAGGTCCTAGGCATCCCCCAGGGCTGGCGGGCTGGCCCCACAGGAGGTTTTACGAGCATCGATTCAACACGTCTTGTTGCGGTCAACACAGGCTTCATCTGCTCTGTTACAGCAAGTTTTCCTTTAACACAGTCTTGTGCCTTTCATTTCAGACATGGCTTAATCCCATGAATTTGCTCCATCGTTTTAAAATACTTAAAAAAAAAAAACAAACCAAAACAAACACCAACAAAAAAGTTACAATTGCTGGATATGTCAATAAGAAGCCAGCACTGCAGCAGCGGTTAATGTCTCTACTCTCCTACGGTTAGGAAAAGAAGGAAAGAGAAAAGGAAACTTAGCATGGGTTTGTAGCACGATAAATCATCAACACATCGTCACAAAGAATAAAAGGTTAAAGTCAACAGTTAAAACAGCCTAACGTGTGTGTATAATATATATCATCATCAAACAGGAGCAGCAGAAACTGAAGCGGCAAGGAGGAAAAGGTTGGTTGTTTTTTGTTGTTTTTTTTTTCTTTAAAAAGACAGAAAGAAAGATCACAGCTTACCCCTATTAACTCTGGCCTGGCTTCAGCCACCCACAGCGCAGGCGTGCTCCCGCCCAGCCACCCGCCGCCCGGGCTCCGTCTGCGCCCGCCACCGCTCGCTCGGGGCAGCGAGACGAGACGCAGCCTGGGAGTCACTAGACGCCCGTCCCCGAAACACGACACTAACGCTCGCTCTAGCATCCCCTGACAAGCAAAAGGGAGAAGGCGCGGAGAGGGAAGGAAGCCCTTTCCAGCCAAAAAGGGACCACCAGAGCCCAGCACGCTGGGGCCGGGGCGAGCCTCCGGGATGCTTCGAGGAGTCAGTGCGGCCGAAAGGGACGCTAGCCCTGCTAAACGCTGTCCCCTTCCCATCTAAAGCCAGACGCCGGGTTAAGAGAGCCAAGCTGCGTTACTCTGGGGAGCAGGTGGGAGACGGGGCCGGGAGGGGTCACAAGCCTTGCTGAGAAAGCGCTGCAAGGGGAGCTGGCTGTTGCAGCGGTGACAAGGAGGGGACTGAGCCCAGGCTCTCGCTGATGGATGTGCTACGCCAGGGGGAAGTGCTGCTGGAAAGGTTGGGGGGTTTGGAGACGACGATTTCCGCTCCGTGGTCTGTTCGAGCCTTGGCCTTCTCACGGAACGTCAGCTTGTGAGATTCAATCTGCAGCGACACAAGGGCAGGTGAGAAGGGGAAGGGCAGGAGGAGGAAAGAGGAGGAGAGAGGGGACAGGAGGGGAATGGAAGACGATACCATAATGTCATCATTAGATGCCTGGAAGATAAAAGGCAATTTTCTGAATTAAAAAAAGGCAAAAAAACCCTACAGACATCGATACAAACAGTTCAATGTTCAGATTACAGCGGTGTGACCAGTGCCCAGGGGTGGCTGCTCTGCCCTGCCGCAGTGCTCTCCCCACCCCACCCAGCAGAGTGCGTAGAGAGGAGGCGCAGGCACTTACTTGTTTCTTGTATCTGAGTCTCGAAGCTCTGAATTTCCCTTTGGTCACCACCGCTCAGGGCAGTGGGCACTGCCGGCCCTACGCCATTCTCCCGCATCTCACTGCCTGCCTGGGCCGCTGTCACCTCTCCGTTCTGAGGGGCTGGTGGGAGCTGCCCTGGCTCCACGCTCCCCTCAGCCTACAATGAGACAACGGGGTGGGGAGGACGACAGGGACGAGTCAATAGAAGATGGGGGTGCAGTGGGGGTGAAGTGCGGGTTCCCGGAGCCCCCTCCGCCCTCCCCAGCTGCCGAGACACACGCAGGGACGAGGGGGGGGGTTTGGAAGCGGGAAGCAGCCCCTCCGCTCCCCTGGAAGCCACCATCCCGACCAGCTTTCCAGCTTCTCACAGCGCTTCGGCCCCGCGCTGCTCCCTGCCAGCTCATCCGAGCGTGGCCACTGTGTCCCTGACCACGGGGTCCGGAGCTCAGCACCCTCTTCCCCAAACGCACGCCTGCAACGCCCCGGTGACGGAGGGCGGCCGAGGCAAAGGCGGACCAAGGCACGTTGACAGGACTAAAGCAGAGCGCTACGTGGTCAGAAGCAAGCAGGTGCTTTGGGTACGTCGCAGCGAAGCAGCCTCCGTTATCTGGGGACACGTTTATATACCAGACCCAGACGATACAGAGTGGATCCCAAAACAGGGAGGCCAAGTTTGCACAAAGGACCTCATCCTCCCTTGACGCTGGTGCTGGACTGTGCACTGGGAGTGCAGTCTTTAGAGAAGCCTCTGTCCTGGTCTGTTCTCCTACCACAGCCGGTCATCCCACCCGGAGTCACCAACTTCTACTAGCCTTAGAGAAGAGCTAAGTCCTACTGCCGTTAGACAAGAGGCTAACACGCTGGTGGGGGCCTGCAGAGAGTAGTGCAGAGCTGCGTGGAAAGACACTCAGACACCGCCAACGCTGCAGGGCATGGCACGCAGAGAAGATGCCACGCTGGACCAGCCCAGCTCTGGGAAGGAGCAACCCCTCCAGCCGGGACACCCCCTTGCTGCCACGTTCAGTAGGGAGGAGCGCGGGGAGAGGGTGGCACCCTCCAGCCCAAAGCAGCTCTGCTCTTACCCCATGCCCCTGCCCCACAGAGTCTTATCCGTGCGGGAATTAGGCTGCTGCGCTCTTCTCAAGACGAAGCCAGGCCCTCTCCCTGCAGCCCATAGCAATGCGAGACAGCCGCGGGCCGGCTCTGTGCCCGCTTACTCAACAGGCAGCAAAGCCACCTGGCCTTCCTTCTGGGGCCCCAGCTCCCACCCACGAACTGACAGCAACACTGACATCTAGGTGCTTCTGCAGGAGCTGCAGGGACTTGGATGATCCCCACGCCTCCGCCGAGCAAGGGCGGCCGGCCCTCTTGAACGTGTGTGCTGGCCCCCAAGTGCCGCCTGCCCCTGCTCCGATGAGAGCACCGGTAAGATCTGTGGGATGCAACAGGGAAATCATTTGGTCTCTGTATTGCAAGGCTGAATATTAGAGCCCCAAAACATACTGGATGAGAGTGTCATCAACAGAGACTCTTTGCCCCCATGGAAATGGGGGAAAAATATATTAAAAAAAATAATCAGACTCATTGTGAACAAGTGAGATTTTAGAACTTCACTGAGAACCCTGGTTACCAGCTAATAGCACCAGTATATGGACTAGGCACTCCAGTAAACTGGAACAGCCAGGCACCGCCACAGAAAGTTCCCTGTCCCTACCAACGCACCAGCAGCTTCTCGAGTTCCTTTCGGCTTTTCACTGAGCTCCGATTTGACGGGCTGAAGTTTACATAAAGGACCGGAGACAGGAGAGTCCTGATGTGTCCCCAACAAATATTCTGGCAGTCACCTCTTGCCTTGTTTTAATGGGGATCATTAAGCACATGCTAAATATACTTGCGAATTCCGCTGCATTATCTGCTCTTTAGGACAGGGATTATTTCTTTCAAATTCACACAGCATTTAACACAATAGCTCAACCCGGCTGGACTCTAAACCCTCCCACAACACAAAAGTGTTCAAACAAAACAATGCCAGGACAACCAAGGGAACTCGGTGTTCAGAAGGGGTTTCTTCTCCTCCCTCTGTCTATCCTGCTGGGGGCAAAGACTAAGTCATGTTTTAACAGTTCTGATGCCGGAGCATAGGATTGTTTTCTCGGCTTCCAGCGCTACCAGCCGATTCAGAAGCAGCGGTGTTTCACATAAAAGCCCCGGCACTAGTGAATACCTAAACGTAATCCCCAGCACTGCTCTAATTGTTACGTGGCGTGATAGGTCAAAGCCCACGCATCCATCACTCGGTCAGTCAAGCAGGGGTAATCTCCCTCCCCTAAGCACAGATGTCACGTTGCTGTAGCGAGATCTGCAGTTGGCAGAGCTGAGGCTGGGGGCAGTTTGTGTTCGCATGGGGAGAAGCGCTGAATCACAGCAACGAGAGCGCATCAGTCTTCTCTTATCCTCACACAAAGGCCCTTGGGGCTGGGCTGCAGTGCAGGTTACGGGCTGAAAACCGCTGCCGAGGGCTGCAAGGTGCTATCTCCCAGCACCGAGCACCTCGCTCTCACCAGCTTTACTGGGGGTAAAGAAGGGAGGAAGGGCCACAGGCAGCTTCTCTGACAGGCTCATAGCTTAGAGAGCAATCCCTGCCCTCAGATTCTTAGAGGAAGGATGCAGATGGGCAGATGTTACCCTCTGAGTAACATCTAGCAGGGAGCCCATTCAGGCAGGCCACAGAGCTGGTTCATAGCTCTCTCTTCAGCTCAGGCTTACTCCTGGGGCTGACTACAGAGGCCACAGAAATAAGTAGATAGCTATAAATGGCTGGGGGTGGAGAAGCTGCGCTACGTCATCAGGAGAACAAGGAGAACAATCAAATTTAAACCCTACCCTGCTGTGCCAGAGCTTGCTGCACCCACCTTCACGGTTCCTCCGGCTGGTAAGTGTCCCACGTTGTCTAGAGAGCCCACTTTGGCTTGAGCCTTCTCCTTGAAGTTCAGCTTCTGGTTCTCGATTTTGACATCTCCTCCCCCTAGAACAAGATTGTGTAGGAGTTTATTAATGCCTCCGGAACAGTCCCACCCGAGATCTGCCCCCTTCCCAGCCCCACCGAGGAATCACTGGGGACCCAACGTGGGACTCTGGAGAGGGACATGACCAAGTCACACATTTAGCGTCTCGGTCTCTCTCCAGTTACGGTTCAGTTTAAAAACCAGTTATGATCCAAGTTGCTGATCTCCACCTGTGCAGCTAAGCAAGACTGCAAGCAGGCTGGGCAGCACGGCAAAGCCCTGGGGGCGCCCTCAGGTGGGGACCTCCACACGTCCAGACAGAGAGGCTGGATGATATCCACACGCCAACCGCCTCACTAGATCTGCTCATGAATCTGCCTCCCCAGCAGAGGTGTGAAATGCCACTTCCACCCGATCCCACGCTGATGGCGTTTCTGATGGCTCACGCCAGCTGCCCACTCCTATCCGCGTCCTGCCAAGGTCTCTGCCAGCTCAGCCCATCTGCGTAGTCGTCGCTGCGGGGACATGCTCTGCTCCTTTTCCTTAACTGCGTTCCTTTGCTCGCTATCCGTTCCCACTCCTACTCCACCACCGGCAGTTGTACGACTGCCTGGACCGACAGCTCCTCCCTGACACACAGACCCACGTGCCACCGCTCGAACTACCCAGGAGGCAGCCGTGCAGGCAGGGAGAAGCCAAGCATGGGAACCGGAGGAGCGCTTCAGGTTCAGGAGAACGTGAAGGTCAGAAAAACAACTGTAGATTTCTAGCGAGATTTTCCTAGATTTAGAATACTGCAGTTCCCATTCGTATACAAGACTGTGCATGCAGCCTATATTCCAATAGGTTTCTCAAAAAACCCTCTACTTTTTAAGTATTGCTAAGCACAACTTTGCTTCCCAGTGGCATCATTAAATACCCAGTCCTCAGCACTTTGGAAGCTTGGCATGGCCAACGATGGAAGCCAACTGATTCGGTCTAACAAAATCAGTTAGAACATCCGACAACAGATAATTCTGGATGGCTTATTCTGCTTTAATCAGCCCTGGACAAGAGCAGTTATTGTCGCACACAGCTTGTTATTACAGAGCATTGAATAAACAAGAGGTCATGTTTGTGGCACCGTGTTCTCAAAGCAGGAGCACGTTTTGAGGCACTGAACCGTGCTGCTCGGCGTACAAGGTTGAACTGCTTTCAACCTAACAGGCTGGCAGAAAGGGTGCAGGAAACTCCCAGGAGCAGACAAAGACAAGCTTGTAGTATTTGTTTTCAGCTTTGGTCAGTGAACTTTGTCCCTCGTGCACAGGTATTTGACTGCCAGTTTTCCTGTGTGGATAACTGTCCTCAGACACAAACCAGCAAAGGTCAGTGAACTGACCATACTTTAGGATGCTACAAAGTTCGAGCAATCTGCCTACAGCCACGGTACCTTGAACTCGAGACTTGCCTATGCTCCAGCTGAGCGGTGGGCTGGTCATTTCTTGATTAGGAAACCCGAGATTTGCAGGAATTCACGCAGAGTCGTTGCTCTGTTCTCAGTGGGGAGGAAATAATTCCTGCACACTCATCCCATAGTATGTCATTAAAGAGCCAGAAGTGTTTTATGTAAGACTGAACTGAAGGCTAAAAAGACCCTTGTATCTGCTTTGAGGAACTGGGGGGAAGTGACTTTATCCTTCCACAGAACACATGTTCAGAGAGCCCCAAAGCCGTCAGTAAGTGTGGATGAAGCTTCCAGACTCCTAGAATGGTCGTGGTAGGTATCCCCCCCACCCCCTTTTGTTTTTTTTTTTAAAATGGGGAATTAAAAAGAACTGAATCAAAGCAGTAGATTATCTTCACAGGGAAGATGAAATCCCACATCTCCTAATCCCCTTCTCGGCTGATGAAACCACCAGGAATTGCCAAGAAGCTAGAGAGTACTTCTAGAAATACTCCCTGAAAGCAGCAGACCCCTTGAACTATTTCAGCTGCAATCCAGGACTATATTTAAACGACTTACAATACATGCAGACAAATCACGAGGAAATGGTAAAATTTCTACCTGGTTTATGCTTGATATTTGCTTTAGAGCCACACTTCGAGGACACTTTGGAAAGGTCAACTTTCTTGTTCTGGATCTGCACCTGAAGAGGCAAAAAGAAACAACTGAGCACAGAGAAGCGTTTCCTGTGAATCTGGAGGCCCGTGGGCCATCTCAAACATCAGGTCACGCTTAATGAACCTGCAGCCCTTTTCTACAGCATTATTTTCTCCTAGTGATTTCCCAGCCACTCTATGCCAAATGCTCTAGTCAGCTTTAGCATTATTTAAAGGCCTGCACCAGCCAGAAGTGGTTAATGTGAGCAGACAGAAACCGAGACCGGATAAAGCTAACAGATCGACAGTAACCAGAACTGGGAGTACTCCATGAAGGTGCTATCAACTCAAGACTCTCTCTGGGAGAGGGACCAAAAAAGCCAACCCCGTTGCCACGTTCCCCAGACTGTTTCTGCCCAGCGCTGGCCCTGCCTCTGAAGACACAGGCCATTGCTTGGGCAGCTCCAGACAGTCACCGGGACAGACGTCATCTCACGGTTCTACTCAGCCACTGTCTTGCTGTAAGGCCAGAGGCATGCCGCCAGCTCCAGCTTTTCCCCTCTGCCACCTTCGGCGTGCACACTGACCCACGTCTAACTGTCAGGCTTTGTTTGCAGCCTCCTCACAGCAGTCTTTCCTCCCTGCTGAGAGCAGGACACCAGGAAGGATCAGCGCGCCCAGACGGAACAAACTGCTCAAGGAAGGTAATCTTCTCGAAGACAAAACAGTGGGAGTGGGGAAGCTATTTCCCCAGTATAAATAAATCCTTTAACCTCATTCTACCAGTGAGTCGACAGCCAAATATTCTAGGACGGTGTTTGTGAGTATCAGATTGAATCTGGGGAGGAGCGTCTTCCCTGGGGTAGGACAAAGGTGGAGTCAAAACATCACAGGTTTTATGTCTTTTTGCTCAAAAGACATTTCATCTCCGACACCTGGACCAAGTGCATGGTACAGAGCCCCATTTCTGACATCTTTAAAATTCCTCCTGCAGTTGCAGGTAGCTGAAAAATTCCTCTACTCCAGAATGAAATTCTTGTCTAACTACTCGGAGATCTTTAATTTCATACAAACATAGGATAATTTATACCAGAAGGAACTTCTGGTCATCTGCTCTAACCCCCTACTACATTGACATTATAAACTTTCCACGGGGAAAATCCAGGGGTTTTTGGTAGTAATGTTAAGAGAATCGCCTCTCCCGGTCGTGTCAGCAACCACCAGCCGGCACCTACGTGCACAGAAAGTTCTGCCATAGGTCGTTTCGCAGAGAAAGTGAAAACCTTTCTTTTTGAATGTGACGAGAATTTGTTCACTTACCAGCTACTCTAAAAGCTTATTGAGAATTACTGTGATAATTTGCAATACATCCTTCTCAGAAAGCATGAATGGGATGAGTCAAAGCCTTGATGTCTTGTTTGCTCAGAATTAGCGGAACAGCACAGTTCAGCCTCCTGCTACGCTGCTCCACGTTCATGTACCCTGACTCAGTGACACCAGACACTCCAAAAAGGTGAGATCATGGCTACTGAATTCAATTTTCTTGGGGGTTGCTAATAAAGTTACTACAGCTTCTCTAACGAGGACTCGTTTGCTTGGAACTGGAATAAAACTAAATTATTTCACAGAATGCATTTTAAAATAATAATGTTTGTTATCAGCTAGGGTAGACATACCCAGTTGTGACTCCTCCTGATTTCACCTGGAGATCCAAATAATTACACCTAAATGGAAGTGTATTTCTTGTAAGATTTCTAACATTAGTTGCTTTGAGTTTGCAGTGGGAGACACGTTTAAAGGCTTGGGCTTGCATTTATAGAGCCAAATACTCAGACTCTGGTGCCAGAAATAAACTTTAGATCTGAAAGCTTAATACAGAGGCTCAGACGGGAAGCGTGATCCTCGTCTCTTTTTAGATTTTCTATGTCTGACCACTTCCCAATCCATCTGAACAGGTCAAGCCAAAGGGTAGAGACACATACGTACATTCCAGATCACCTTGTTAAATCCTCCCGCACTTGGTAAAATCTACCTCTTTACTGTTGCTTTCTTTAAAGCGAGGGGGGAATACTGAAGCACAACAAAAGCTTTTACCCAGGAAACCTAACTATGTTTGTGTCAAGGTATTTCTGGCGAATATAACGTGAGTAGGCACAGTATCTACTGCTTTTGAACATGTCTTCTTGGGCATCTTGGAGGGGAGAAGAAATGATCTCAATGTGTATAGAAGGCAAAATGGGTACCCAAAGAGGGTCACCAGTAGTACCACCAGCTAGGAACCACCTCACTTAGGTAGGACGTCCATCACTTCTACCAGAGCAACCCGAAAACCTGAACCCAACTAACCACAGCTCTTGTCCACAGGATTCCTAAAAGTTTTAACTGAAGCCACAGACTAGAGCAATGGACTTTCCAGACACCCCCATCAGCAGTGTGGTTCAGGAATTAAACATCGGCAAGTCTTCTATCAGAAGTGATCACCGTAACTATTGGAACAAGAAAACATCTTGGAAGAGGACACTAATATTACAGTGCCCCAAAGGCAGTGAGCAGATATAAAAATGAATCAAAGGAAACGCCAGATTGGCCACTGCGCCTCATCTACTCACATTGGTACAGGCAGTGCTGGGTTTGGGGGCGATGGACGGCTGGGAACAACTGCCTGAAGCTGCTTTGGGGACATTTGGAACCTGGAAATAACAAGCACTTTATTCTCTAGTCTCAAAGCAAAAAGCTTAAGTAGTTGAGCAAGGAGAAAAAGTGGAGTGGTAAAAGGAGAGTGTGGAAGAGGAGGAAAAAGAGAGCAGGCACACACACTTGTCCCCTAGCGTTGGGAACGTCGCCAGGACAAGACAGCAGATGTAAAGAGGAAAGGACAGGTTTGGTCATTTATTAGAAGGAAGAATAATTCACTAATGTAGTTAATCAAGGAAGAAAAATATCCCCCGCATTTAAAGTGCATTTATGTTGACCTCAAAAAGAGAGGAAAAGTATATGTGAGACTCACCCACTAAAAGGCTATACAAGGCAAAATTGAAGCGGCTTATAAAATACAGCTCCTTTGAGTGCACCACCAGTGAAGTTACAACGGCTGCTCTTTAACAGTATAGCCAAAGGGACTTTTGCCACAGAACACCGACTGTGTACAAACAGCCTGTTCCACACGTGGGTGACAAAACCAGGTGAAATATGCAGTAGGAACAGAAATGTGCAGAGCTAAAAGAAGATTATGAGGGCACCTAACTGACATGATGGTCTCGACATCGGTTTTTCTTTCTATGGGGCGGAGAATTCTCCTGCATGAGCGTTTCTAGGGGAAGCTCCATACGCACATGTATGCAATCCTATAAACACTGGGTAAGTCACGGAAATATCGAGTAAGAATGGCAAACCCCACCACTGGTGAGAATCCGCAAAACGGAAGGCGAGGAGGGCAGCAGAGGTGCGTGTCCCGCGCCTCTCAAAGGGGAGTCAAGCTTAGTTAAGTGAACATCACATGTGAGACTTCAACATCTGTCCCTTACCATCTCGGCAACCAACCTGCAGGGAACAAGTTTGCGAAGAACCCAGATTTGGTTGCTTCTTGCAAAGATTTAAGGAAGAATTGGTCATGTAAAGGTTGAGCGGCCACGTCAAATGCACATTATACTTCCCAAGAACAGTGGCCCCAGCAGTCTGCGCCATAGTCAGGCCTATGTAGCATTTGTATCCGCTGAACCAGACAAACAGAACACACTGGCTATACAGCAACAGTAAGTCTGGCCCCGGAGATGGAATATTTGCGCCTTGAACACTACACAAAGCAAGTATGCAGGGAGTTTCCTTGATGCTGGCACTCAGGGCACAGAGAAAGCATCACAAGGTGGGTAGCTGCACACCTCCGCAGGCACCCAGCATATTTAAACACCAATGGAAAAACCCTCCTTGGGCTTAAGTGCTTCAGCATGTATTTGAAACCATTCGATCTTTGTATTTCTGAAAACTATCCCTAGTACAAACAGCCTAGCATGGATTTGTTAAGGTAGTACAGATTTGCCCACACGGAATCAAGCCTGCCAAACTCTAGTCATGTCTTCAAAAGCTTTAGAAGCTAGAGAGTTAACTTGGGGTTTTTTTGCCAGACACTTGCAGAATATAATACTCCAAACCAAGTACACAGACATTACAAGATTAGCCTTCTATTTTAATAAGCTCAACTCTGCCGTCAGAGATACCAGTAGCCTTTAAATTTAGAAATTAATCGCAGCTCAAAGATTAAGCCCCAGAGTCTTTTCCTCCTCCTTTTTCAATGTCTCCCTTCTTGTGAACAAGAAGTGAAATTAATCTGACTCAGGCTTGCTCTATTAGCCAGTGAAGAGTAACAAGCACTCTAGGCCACAATTCATTTCATCTGAAAAAAAAAAAGCCAAACCCAGACATCTAAAATAGGTCAGAGAACCGATGAGGTGCCTCCATTGACTGCAGAGAGAATCCATGGTGAACTAACTTCTGGGGTCAACGATGTGAACATCCTATATTTGGTCACGAACACCACGTAAGCCACGCGAGAAATAGGTCAGGTGTATTTTATAGTACTATGAAACAAAACACGCACATTCGACCTAGCATCCCATGGGGGGGAAAAAAAAGGGGAAAGAATTCTCCAGCCTATATTATTTCCAGAAGCCCTGAAACTCTGCCACACCTTCCTGCCTGAAACACAGCATTTGTAAGACTGACATATAAAAACATAGTACAAGAGAAGGAGTTAGTAGAAAGACAGCTTGCCCAGAGCCCATACTTACATTCCCACCTCCAGGGACATGCTTAATATTGTCCTTGGAACCACACTTGGACTGAACATGGCTGTAGTTCGCTTTTTTGGAGACTATCTGGACCTGGAATGTTACAGAATGGAAAACAACACAAGGGAAGAGGACTGGTTAGAGTTGTCATATGGCAGGCTGGAGTGGATGCTCTAACACGGTGGATAAACAAGGAGTTGTGTTAAACTCAATCCAACTTTAGTATTAGGTGTGAAAGCAACTGAGGAGGAGAGTGAGAAAAAAAGTGAACGAAACAAGAGGCTGCACAGACAGTGTTAGTGCGAGAGCGTAAGCACTACCGTGACGACCGCTTCTCCGTGTACTCTACGGGTTAGCATCACCGGGTGGGCGCCTGCCTGCCAGAGGGGCCGGCTTCATCTACGTCCCTGCGAAGCTTCCCGGGAGCTCTCTGAGCAGGGAGAGCCAGCTCGGCTGCCTCCTTCCTCCACGGACCAAAGCCGTGGGGCCACCACTTCCGACAACGCTACGAACCGCTCCGTGTCTGCACTTTATTGCCTTTTGCCTGGGTTGGCTCCAGTCTGGAGTAACGTCTTTCAAAGCCTCCGGGCAGTAAAGCCCGGTCTGAGAAACAGTTCTTCTGGTGAAGGCTGTCAAACCTCCAGTCAAATTTTATCGGATGAGTCCTATGTTAATTAAATTGTTTCTCCTTTAAACTAAAACGACTTGGGACTTTTTCAAAATACAAAAGGAGTATGCTAAGTGAGCTTTTACTCCCAAAGGTAGTAACTGAGTTAGAGTGACAGGCCCGTGTTTACAAAGGTTAGTTACGACACGTGTTTAGTCTGGGAGTTATTTAACACAGCACAAACTGTGGCAGAAGCTGTATCTAGAGTACTTTTTCTAGAAAGAGGTGATAAATTCGAAGCACAAAAGGAATCACCAGAACATTCTCACTTTAGCAGGTTTCCAAAAGCTCCTTAGCCAGTTCAGAAAGACTGGATTCAGTGCAACAGCAGCTCTGAAATCGCACTCGTGCCATGGCAGTTTATAATGGTTTACTGATTTCTCTAGAGGTGCAAATCCCATCCTTTCATTAGCAGGCTCTGCCTGATAATATCTGAATTAAGCCCGCACTGGAGGCACTCCTGCCTCCCTCCCCACCCACTTGTGCTGAAATACCGTGTCACGCCAGCTTCGCAGTAACCCATCAAGTGGTGACCAACCGCCTAATGCACGGAGTTAAAGAGCTTTCATACAACTGGGTCGGGAATATTGCAGGAAAGATATGAAGTCCTTAATATTCTGCAACCTTTATGAAAGCAAGCAGCACTGAACTAAAGCTCTCTCTTCCTAGTTACAAACCAGTGCTGCGTATGAAGAACTGCTCCTAAGGGAAAGCTCCGACTTTAGTTAGGCCTATCTACCTAAAACTGAAACTGCAGGACTCTGCTCCGAAAACATTTACATTTACTGCAGGCATGGAAAAGATACCTGTGATAGTGATCTCTGAACGTGTTTAACCGCGAACATCTCAGGGTTTACAAGACAGAATTGGAAAAGTGTCTGTGCAAGGAACAGTGACGCCGACAGAGGAAAGCAGAAGAGTTGAAAAGAAGGGAAAGTGACTCAAAATGGAAATGTTTTCCTTCATCTCCCACAGAGAAAAGTCTGAAATAAACTCACTTTCCCATTGGGCTGTTTTGGGGCACCCTCTTTTGATACGGTTGTTTTAGTAGTAGCCATTTTAGAGACCGCATTGGGTTCAGACTTTCGTGCAGCAGCGGCTGATTCTGGCTTTTTCTCTATTTTCCCCTAGATGGAGACAAACGGACGATTTCAACCAGCAAAAGCAAAAGTGTGGGCAGGAGAGTACGGGAACAATAGCTACCCAGATAAACTTAGTGGTACGGATGACCCAGGAGAACGTCTTACATGCTGTAATTCTCAGGCAAAGCATAATCCCAATATAACAATAAAACTAAGAGGGTGGAGGGGAAGCAACCTCACCCAGACACGGGATGAGACAGGCACCCTGGGGTCATAAAGCAATAATTAAGTTCTGCATTTCTCAAAAAGCTCGTAGGTGCCCTTCATCAGTATCTCATCATTTCCCCAACGGTCACAATGGCAGCGACCCCAGTACATTATATTCTGCCAAAAAATTAGACCCGATCTTTCAGTAACCCAACAGCAGCACGAGACCACCTCCTTCACATGGAGAACATCATACAGATCTTAGAGAAACACATCCACTGGCTGATTTTCTTTGCCTTCGAGCTCCAAAAGCTCTGCTGGATACAGATACGCTGCGCTTCTGTTTCTGATTTTGCACCCACACACCGATTTGACTCAGGCTTTGAGATCAACAGCTGATTTAGTTTTTAACTAATTAAATGCAGGTGGATCTAGCTAATCCAGCTAAGCAGAAAACTGAATGAAAATTTACAGGTTTTTAGAAAAAAAAATAAATCAGCAGCTACCTAAGAATACCCATTCTTCTGCTAATCTAGATCCAGAGAAGTGCAGCAGAACTTGCAATTTTTTTTTTTTTTTGGGGG
>VZTV01117228.1:18382-70645 GCA_013400875.1 Anhinga rufa
GGGGTGTGTCAGCATAAATCCTGTATTTCAGTAACATTCCAGCAACAGAATGGTAAACAAAACACCCCCAGCACTCCTAAGGCATTCTCATACTCCAAAAACATCCCAGCATAAATAAGACTATGAAAAGGACGATCAGGCTGTGCAATCCTCAGAACCCTAGCACCGTTTAACACAACAGAACCATCGTACGGGTTCTTTTTGACCAGGCGGCAGAAGGCTTTCGGAACATCTGTTTGGTTTCAAGCTACAACACACAGCACATGAAAGGGTCGCACCCCTGCCTGCCTCAGAGTTTTTCAGCAGATTTGGTTTGTCATTTCCAGAAACTCTGTTTTGGGGAGTGGAAGTTTCTGTCCTCTAGACCTCTAAACTCTGAGGACTGTGCTATGATATTGCACGACTTAGATACTCTTAACTCTGGAGAATAAATCCATGCTATGCCAACGCTGTCTGGGACATACAACACCACAGCCCAAGAATGCCCTTAACTTTAATGTGCCTGAGAGGAGATAAAGGTTCCCAGCATGAAACATGCTCTCCTGGCATCAGATTAAAGTTATACACCGAGTTATTCATTACTGCAGACCTGCAGCAAAGATAAGTGGGCAAATTTGTTCTGCTTTGTGGAAGTTAAAGCCCTCTGACTATGGGCAAGCTGCTAACGCATTTGGCCAGGTAGATACAGTGAAAGTGTAATTTAAGACCATTAATGATAGAGAGCCTCAAGTTACATCCGTGAACACGCTCTACCCTACAGCTCATTCAACACTACCCTCTTCTTTTCTTGCGGCCACCAGAACTTATCCGAAGAGCAGCGTAGGTAGACCCACTTCATATCAGCCTAGGCCTGACAAGTTGAACAGAGTCCCCGTTCCTAGACCTGGGAAAGGTGCTGTGGAACTTGCTCCTGAATCCAGATTTCCTGCATCGTAGAGTGTTACTCCACCTTCTGTACCATTCAGCAGACTCAATTCCTCTATCCAAAGGCAAAGTTTTGGAATATAGACACGGTTTTGAGCTTTCAATACCAATCTTGACATAGTTTCTATGTCAAGATGTATGACAGAAAAACAGAACCACAGATTTTTGAGTTCCTGTACATAGGCCGGTAAACACCATGAAGGCTCTTAAGGTGGATTCCTTCTGTACACTACTATCACTGCCTTGTTAATGCCTTGTGCATAAACCAAGAACCCAAAGAGGAGCTCTGCAGAGCATAAATGATAAGAGCAGTGAGGATACAGCCACCAAAATTAGCAAAGAGCATCCATAATGCTTAGGAGCTACTGTTCCAAAGTGCATATTGTTATCAGATTTGAAGAAACTTACCTTTCCTCCACCGGGCTGATGTTTAATATTATCTGTTGATCCAATTTTGGAACGTACATTTTTCAGATCTGGAGCAGAAACGCTGCTGGTTGGACGAGGTGGCTTGGAAACAGTGGTGGGTTTAGTCGGAGCCTTAGCAGTTGTTTTTTTAGCGTCTGCTGTTGCGGTTGAGGTTGTGGTGGGTTTGGTTGCAGCAGGCTTGGGTTTGGGACGACTGGTAGTTACTCCAGGTAAAGTAGGTGCACTGGAGGTGGTGGTAGGAGGAGTGGTGGCACTACTTTTTACTGCATTTCCAGTAGCACTCTTAGGGCGGCTCAAGTCTGCTACAATTATCACAGCGATAGTTGGAGGGAAGGGGGAAAAAGATGGGTCAGAGGCCATTTATACAAACTTCCTCAGAGTCCTAAAGGTGTACAGTGGCCTGCTTAAGAAACACAGCCCCCAACTGGGATTTGGTTTAGATAGAAGCTGAACAAAGTTACCTGATAGTGACTTTGCAGAGGTCTTCTTGGCATCCGCAGGCTTTGCATCGGTCTTGATAGCTGCCCAACACAAAACACACTGGTAAGTATTTCAGTGGGAGCCAGTTTGCGCAGACGAGAAGCCTGCGGTCCCGGCACAGATTCCCCTGATGGTCCTTCTCACCCACAGTCCCCATTTCTAACAGGCTGCTTGAAATAAAGCATCTCAGGAATTAACTGCTGCATTTGAGCACCTGACTGAGGTGGTCCTCACCGTGACAGCAACACCCCTTGGTGCTTTTCAGCAAAAGGATCGATTCGCCATCAATGATGCAACACACCTGCGGTATGGTTTGCATTTTGGTTTTTCTTAAAATAACTAACTTTTTTTTGAGTCTGACAGCACTCACCCACGTTATTTTAATCCTGTCCCAATTTCACTTCTTAAGAAAAAAAACCAAACCAAACCCAACCAAACAAAACACCCCCCAAAGCTCCTTCCTTTATAAACAGTAAAAGCAAACCCACACTTTGTCCATCTATAACCTTGGTGTTATTGCTAGATCAGTTCTAACCAATGCCAATTTTCTTGCACAGAAGTTATTGCACATATTTTGGTCCCTATTATAATTGTATAAGCCCAAAAATCAATCGCTAAACTGAGCTGTGCCTTTGGGCAAACACCAGTGATCATGACCTGATTACACTGCACATAGACAGAGGACAGTCTGAACCAGAAACGCCTCTGTATTTCTCAAAGCAGACTAAAGCCATATACAAAGTTGATCAAGGAAAAAAATCAGAGTCTGAAAAATATAAACAGAACCTTATTTTAAAGAGCTCTTTGATAATGAAATTCTAGCTTTTTTCCTAACAGTGATGGACAACTTCGGCTAAAATCTGCTTCGTTTCAATAGCCAAAGGAAGGCAGCATTAAAAACAAACACCAAATGGAAAAAACAAGTTAGAAATCATGAAAACCCCCCATCTCCTAATATTTAATGTCCATTAACAGTCTTAGAATTTTAGGTAAACTCAGGTAGCTGGCAGGGTATTTTATGGAATGCCAATAGCAAAAAGAGCAAGCAAAAGAGGCAGATAATTATACACCAAGTTAGTCTGGATCATTCCTTCCAGACTTTGCTAAAAGTATTCAATTAAACACCACAGATAAGATACAAGCTAATGAGATGAAACACATTTGGATAATGTAATAAGGCCTAAAGGACATATATATAATGAATACCAAACACTTCAATAAAGGTCCTGTCAAACCAACCTGATCTCATTCCTTGAGACCACAACTTAATTGGGAAAACTCGATGGACAGAACAGCCTTGGTTTTATAGAAAGGTAAGGGGACTAGTATGTTACTTTTATATATAAAGAGATGTTATTTCTACTCATGTGAGTGGGGAGCCAAATGCTGGAGGGCTTTTGTCTATGTTATTAGCATGCGATGTTGAAAACCTGGAGAATGATAAAGCTACTGGGAAAATGCTCTATAATGACAGTCCCAGACTTTGATCTTTTTCTGATCTGAAAGACACGGGTGGTCACGTACAAACATAAAGGTCATTTTTACGGGGAGCGGGGGAAACCAGAAAACACAAACAAAAAGCTCAAGCACCACATAGCCTGTGGCCCTCATTTAGTTGAGAAAGCAACTGACATTTAATACCTGAAAAAGTGAAGCCATTTAATTCCAAAACAAGCCACTATACACACATTTTTAAACAGTGAGAACGACGGAACACTTGAGCAAACTACAAGGAGGCGACAGCCTCTGTCTTTTGAGCCTGAAAAGCAAGAGCAGATGTCCTTCTGAAGTACCATCTTTAGCCAGAAACTCATTATCTGTCTCAATGCTATGTAATGATAAACTAAATTGTGATCAGAAGAGATCCACGCCTCTCCATCACCTACATCTATGGATCTAGCTGAAGCTGCACATGCTCTACCTAAACCGAATCGTTAGTGTTTGGCTCGTTGCGGTCCCCCTTCAGGCCCCACAACACTGTTCATCCTCTAACACACCCTTGCTTTCTCCTCTTCCAAAACAGGATTCCCTTCTTTTACCCTTCATGACTCCTCTGTGCATTCCCAGATCCAGACAAAACAGCTTTCACTCCTGATGGAGCTTCTCCAGCTGACCTCATCTGTCCCTCGCCCACCCAGCTCTCGCTGTACGTCGACATTGTCCCACCACCCTCACTGGTGCAGAAGCCTCCTCCTCTGCACATCTTGCCACTTGGAACCACCTTCCCGCATCTCTGCATCACTGACTCCATCTCTTTTCAAATGTCATCAGAAAACACCTCTTTGTTCGTCTCTCAATTTTGGAAGGAGAAATTAACTGACCTCATTAAAAGTAGTGGGCATTCTGGGCTACAGTTTGCATAAAAAGACCACACAAAATGAATTTTGCAAGGATGTCCACAGGATCAGTTAAGATACGTGGCTCTTGGAAAGTGCAACACTTCCTCTACACAGGATCAATTATATTTTCCCCTAGAGCATAAAGTATGGAATGTACATCTAGCCTAATATATTTCAACATCGTTAAAACACTACTACTCTTTTGGGAAAGACGGATTATGAATTCATGCTTTGGAACTCACGGAACAAAGCAACCAATATGTATTATTAATTTTACGTGTTTATTGGCATATTTTGCCAATGAGGTCTAGTCATTTGAGAAGACTTGAGAACATTTAACTATATGTTTATCTGACGTTAAATCTCTCAAGCTCCATTAAAATGAGTGAAAACACTGTTTTAAAGATGCTAATATGCTGCTCATGTTTCATGCTGACTGTTAAACTCACGGGACGTTCCCTCTTTGGCAACAGTAGGAGTGGGACACAGTTTTCTGATGCAGCTGATGTGATTTCAGCCCCAAAATCTTCCTGCACTAGTAAAAAACCTCCACTTCTGTTCAACGTTTTTTGTTTTTCCGATGCACTCGCCTGAGTACTTCAAGTCCTCCTCTGGAGATTTGCTTTTCCCAAGTTTTAAATTGGTTTCAGTGTTTATTCTAACTGTTACTATGGCAAAACACAGAGCTAATAGCAGCTTTTTTTCTTAAATCAAGCATGTTCAACAATTTTATTAACCCTGAATCACAGAGACCTGATCCAAGCTGACCTTGAAGGTGATTTAGATTTGGTTTTGGAAGACAAAGTCCTGGAGAGAAAAAAGTCTGACCTACGGTCTCTGTGCCTTGGCACAGGGTCTTGTCTTATATTAATAGGGATGAGATTTCAGCTATGGCTAGTCTTCAAGTCAACTCCTGACTGACAGGTAGGCCAGGTTACACCTCCAGAAGTACTGCTTAACAGCGGCTAGGGCTTCTCTTACGAAGAAAAAGGAAAAAGAAAAAAGAAAAAGCCAACCCCTGAAAGGTAGTCACTTTTTTTTTTTCCTTTTGAACCTGAAGATCACAAGGTTGTTTATCAGGAGCCTAAACTGATGGGGCCACAGGATAACCTAGACACAGGAAAAAACAGTCAGCGTACTGCAATACGTGAGGAGGACAGCCTAGTGTGAACCACTGGTGCTGCTCAAATGGAAACCGGCAGCTGGTTAGAAAGAGAGATCTGAAGAAAACCAGGAGAATACTTACATGTTGGCCTCTTCGGTGGAGAAGTAGCAGTATTTTTCACACCAGCAGCTGCAGTGACTGGCGATGCCACCGTTGTCCTAGGAGTAGTAGGGGTGCTCTTGACAGTAGTTCTAGGACTGGCAGATGATGGAGGCTTTGAAAGTGAGGTCCGCTTATCTGGGGTCTTTGCATCTGCAACCTGAAAATGAAGGGGCTACATTAAAGGCAGTATTTCACTGACGGTCTCTTCAAAGTGCTTGCCAACAAAAAGCCTGAAATAAACTGAAATTGTTAAAATTCTTAAGCACATAAGCTAGACACCACTGAAATATTATAAGGCAGAAGATTAAAAATATAATTAAGGCATGCAGAAGCGACCGATGGTATTCAGTGCAGGACACAGAGCACAGACCCTGCTGAATATTAGAATTCGTCTAGATCTGTTTCAGCATTATGTGTGGAGGCCATTTATAGATGTGAACGAGGTTTGGATTTCTGCACAAAATGCACAACATCAGTCCACTGGCTATACTTCTGGGAGAGGTTTCTGTCCTTCACGAGCAGAAATGCCTCCTAAGCTAAGGCAGCATTCATTCAAACACTGTGGAGATAAGAATTAGGTGTCCGGGGTTCATTCCTCACTTGGAAAACTCTTTCATGTCTCTCCCCGGTAAGTCATTTGTTTGTCAAGCGACTGATCTCTTAAGTATTAAAACACTGAGTTAATGCATGGAAACAACTGAGATGAGATTTTGATTTCATCAAAAAGGGATTCAGAATCATGCAAAAACTTAAACAAAACTGAAGACACTGGTTCACAGAGAAAGTACAGATTTATGCCTGCACTTTCATATTCTTTTTGTTATTTTTACTCACTCAGTTTTAAAAGACACTCAAATGCAGTTATTTAAGCTTAAATGTAGAGTAGAAATGCTAGCATTGAGACAACAACTGAAAGCTTCTGAAAAGGATTTTAACATTCCCTTTCAAATTTGAATTCTTCTGCTACATAATACCACAAGTTAACGTCGGGAAGATTCAAGGGACGTTCCCTGTTCTTAACATTACATGTGGATACCCCACCTCAGCTTTAAGATGCAACACTAAGAACTGCCCACAAACGGTCTCTTACTGGAGAATTACAAATCCCCAACCCTTCCTACGCACGTAAACGTATTACCGGTTATCTCTGTACAGTTTTTGTGACGACCAGACATCATGAAGAGACAATCAGTGGGAAATACTGATGTGTTCGAACTGACTTTTTCTGCCCCCCCCGATATTAATATCGAAGCTCTCCATTCAGTTTTCCCATGCTCTTGTCTGGATTTAAGAGTTATCCTATGTTGGTAGCGTATCTATATTTTAAAAACCCGCTTTCTTTATTTCTTTCCGTTACTAAAGGATTATCTTGTGTACTACAAGACAGTTCACAAGGAAAATCGTGGTAATACAGTCAAGTTTAATTTTCTCCTCTGCTATGACACAATTAAATGCTTGGGACTCGATGCCATAAGTGGGTTCATGGAAGCTGATACTAAGAACGGTGCAGCTCTCATAACAGTGAATCACATTCCTGATCTTATCCTCTCGTGATTAGCACTAAAATTATGTTTTGACTCTTGGGTAAGACAGCTGGTAAGTTAACATGTAAATAAGTTCTCGGAGCTCCCACACAAAAGCAAGTTGTTTCTTACCTTTGGTTTGGTCTCTTTTGGAGTTAAGGTGGAGGGACGTGTAGTACTGGTGGCCGGGCGTTTAGTAGTAGTGGCTGAAGTAGGACCTGCAGTAGGGCTCGTGGGTTTTTTGTTTGGGCCAGGCGTGGCAGAGGCTGGCCGCTTGGGGCTGGTAGCGGACAGGGGCCTGGCTTTCGTTGCTGCAGGCTTTGTAGGTGATGTGGATGCGGCAGGCTTTATGTTTTTTCAAAAAGCAAAATCCAGTATAAAAACAAAACAAAAATACAACAAAAAATAGCGCATCGTAAACCAAAACACTGAGCTGCAAGAACGTAAAAATGATATTTTAAATGAAACAAACAAAAAAATTAGCGTTCTGTTTTCTGAGCGTAACAAAAAGACCAAAACGAAGCAGCAGAAGAGGGCTGCCTTCAGAGCCCGGTGGAATTTTGCCATTCAATTCAAAGCGAACAGGATTTATTCCAGAGACATCTAAAGCAACAGAAGGAATCGCTGGTAAAGCTGGGATTAGTAATTGGGTGTTCCTGGCATCTAGTCCTGCGTGCAATACACAGGACATTGCTTTCCAATTACATGCACACAACGGATTGCAAGCTCTAAATCCTCATCTGATCGACTCTAGTGGTCATGTGTCCGCTGCCTTCAAGGGGACCAAGAATCCCCTGCCCTCACCACTGCTCTAAGAATTTGGGTTTGGATTTTGCCGAATGCTGCAAGCTTCTGAAAGCAGGTCTCCCTCATGTTTCATAAACAGCCCTAAAATAAGGGAACATCAGATCCTGAGCAAGATCTCTGAATGCTAACTGAAGGCAAATAAATGTGTTGTAAACAACCAGGAGAGTATCAGTGTAGCAGAAGCATTATCACACATGTTTACTACTTCTACACCACCGATACCAACCAGAGAATTAATTTAAATAAAGCTCGCCGCAAATTTATTAAATCCACTTTGAGCCACGCTGCTACAAGGCTGAGCTGTTTGCAACTTCATAGCTGGATGTCTTTGTTTCGGTAAAATGGTTCACCAACGGCAGCTCAGAAAACAGAACTTGTGTTGCCACAGCTTAAGAAGCAGAAAAGCCGGCAAATAAAAGCCACGGAAGCGAAGATGCCGAACGTGAAACGGCACCTACCTTTGTCTTCTTCTCAGGGCTGGGAGGAAGCTCTTTGTTGGGAGGTGCTGTGATATCGTTCCCCGTCACAGCCTCGGCTGGTTTGGTCTCTTCTGGTTTTGCTGGGAAGAAAAAAAAGGAAGGGAGACTTCTTAGGTTTGAGCTTTTTCTATATATAGATTTCACTTTTTTAGTTTGCTATTATTCAACAGAGTAGCAGGGGAAGCCAGAAGTGAGACAGTTACAGATTGGCTGTTTCTGGAAATTTTCCCCCAGATCAGAACACCCGTAGGAAGAAAGACTTTCCCTGTAACAGGACAGGTTCATCCAGACGCCGTTAGCATCCAATTTCTCATATTACTCCAGTGGGAAAAGACAGCCAGCAGATAAAGGAAACCTCTGGTTTAATTAAAATAGCAAACTTTTCCATCTTTCAAGTTATCAAAATTAATTATTGGAATGTTAACGGTGAAGTTCTGACCTCTTCCAGGTTTTATACTATGACCGATCCTGAAGTAGGGCGCTGTTTTTAAATTTGGCCCTATCATTATGGCCGTTTCTTCTTCTTGACCTTTCTTCTGCCCGCATCCACACGTTGTGGCTCTCTGCAAGCAGGGAGGATTCCCTCCTCGCAGCAGCTGAAGGGAGCCGGGCCGCTAGTGGGAAAGGTCACACAGGAAAGCAAGAACATGGAAATCTCGTTCTAACATGCGTGGATTATACCGGCCCTTGTTAGTGTGGAAACCCTCGTGTCATGCTGCCGTACGCAGTGCTTCACAGCGCAAAGCTTAGGGTCAGTGACAAGGGCTGCCAGTTTTGCACGGTGACAGTTTGTGTTTGTCACTGCCACCCGAGGATGTTATGCTGAGCGGGGACAGCGAATACACACGCTCTTCTCCTAACAGCAGCAGGGCGGCCACAACCACTTCCTCGCCTCCTTCTAAAAACCAGACTCTAAAGCATTGACCAGCCACCGCAGAAGGATAACTACTGCCCTCCAAAGCAAACGACAGAACCACCATTAATTTAGTAGCAGCTTCACCGAGTTTTCTCCCTAAATCTTATCAATCCTGCAGCAGAACCGCCATGCTGCCTGGCACCACGGGACGTGCAAGAGGCGATTTCCCTACAAGCAGCTTTTGAAACGCTATTTCTCAGCGGTGTTGCTGTACAACTGCCCTGCCATGAGCTGTCTTCCGCTGCAATTCCTGTGGCATTTCAATTTTATGAAGGATACGGTGCAAACAACCCATCACAAATTTATGCGGTTTTCCCTTGTCATCTGAGGACTAAAATAAAGCGTATCTGTGTTGGATGTTTCTTTTTATAACAACGCAACAGATTGTAATGCCGGGGCGCATGCTAAGGGCCCACCAGACAATAGTGTAACAATTCCAACAGTAGGAAGGTTGTTTTCCATGTCTTTTGAAAATGACTATTTGTATTTCACATTTTCTTCCTTGTCAGTATTGAAAGGGAGCGTCTCAGAAGACAGTTCGATTCTGGTACAAACGCCACTGTTGAAACAAGCAAAATAAAATACAGTAAAATCGTGCCTTCCGCCTGCCCCGGCGATGCTCAGCGGCAGGATGGTTTTGGTGGTGGTATTTATTTTTCTGACTCCAGGACAAGCTTCGAAGCCTTTTTTCCCTTGCATTGCATTAGCCTCCTCCTAGCCATTTACCTTCCAGGTCGTATTAAATGTTTTGCAGCACTGCGTTTAGCATCCTAGGCATACCAAAAAGACTTGTGAAAGGAAAACAAGCACCAAAATGTACAGGCTGGACACTGGTTTTATTGCAAAATTCTGAAGAATCATTCACGTCCACCTAGAAAGCCCATTTTTTGTAGCCTACCTATATCGGCTCCTCTGTACTAGTTTTCTCCACTGCATTTCAATAAAGCTTTATATTCTCTCTCATTTAACTTGTCCGTTTTATCTACAGCGGTACCAGAAAGAGCAATTGTCATCGACGGTTCCCGTTCCTGAACAACGGCCTTCTGTCCATTCACTGCTCCCGGGACCCCACGCCTGGAGAAGGCTCTGTTTTGAATCCTACCAGTCTCAAATATCTCGGGCATCAAGGTGACTTTCCAGCCGTTGGAAGTTACCTTCCCTGTACTGCCTGCCGTTACTATTTCAGCTCATTCAGCAGCGACACTGAACCTCTCGCTTGAAGGCAGGATCACAGCATCCACGCAGCAACGTGGATCCGTCTGCTCAGGGAGCCTAACGCGGCTCCTCAAAAAACCTCAACCGCCAAAGCACCAGGGTGTAAACTCCAGCAGCTTCCATGCTTCTGAACTAACAACAACACGAGTTTCATGTTATTTTGTGTTACTTCATCAGATATGGGCTACTGTGCAAGAAATTGGGAGTAACTTCAACACACAAAACTATCAGAGAGTAGATTAAGGTTCTACCAGACAAATAGGATTTTTTTTTTTAAATGTAAACCAGAAATGTAGCATCCCCAAGCCGATGGAGCTACTCTGCAGGACGGCGCGCAAAGGTTAAGCAACTTGCATCTATAAATCATAATAATGATGATGATGATGATAAACCCAGGAGAGCTGAGTGGGGAACTTTCCTGTTTCAGGGGCTGCAGGAGCATCACCCAGGCTCCGTCTCTCAGAGCCTCTGACATAGCGGGGTACACAACCCCGTATGCAACCCCAAGGGATTACAGAAGGATAGTTTTGTTTTGCGCTGCCTCAATTTGAGTAACAGCCCGATGCGCTCATCAGTACATTTGCTTTCATTCATCGTTTAATTACGAGGGTGCTCTCTCCTATACAGAGAGGAGAGCTGCCTGGGAAGATTTCCTAGTTACAAGGAATATTAGGAAAAGCTGCCAAATCTTAATCAAATTTGTTCATTAGTCTGCAAGAACTATTTAAGAGACTTTTCAGTTTGCTTGTTCCTCCAAGCATGGCAACAAACCTCTGAAAGACATTTCAAAGGCATTTTGTTGGGAGCTCTAGCAGGGGTTGCTGCTCTGCCCTGAGCAGGGCTCCTCCTTCCGCCGCCGCAGCTCCTGCTCCTCGCGGCGTTCGCTGATGGAGAAAATCCAGCTCAGCTGAGTCAGCACCCCGAACTGAATTACTCCTGGGGGAAAAGGGGGACGGGGGCTTGAAGGAGAGAGGGAAGGACATTCCAGTCTGTCATCTTCCACCGATGAACTCAAAGGCATAGCCCTGCGGTCAGGGTTACTTCCTCCCCGCTGCTACTCACCGCAACGGCGAGCTGCACTGTGCTGGTTTTTATGTCCATCCTCATCCCCAGCTTACCATTCCGTACTCACTAAGTATGTTTTTAATGGTGGAAACCGAATTTCTTCGTGTGTGTCAGTTCACAACACTGCGAGGCACCACTGCTTCACCCTTTCTAAGAGCAGCGCTGGAAGAAGTTATTCGCATCTAAGTGCAGAGAAAACAAATGGCTCCACAATAACGACTAAACCCACAAACCACAACCTCCAGAATTTTGTCTGAGGTTTTACAGGCATCAGTTACGAAAGAGCAAACTTGATAAGTGGTGCTTATGTCTCCTTTAGCAGCACTACCAAGCGTCCTTCAGACATGCTCCAGCCGACAGAAGGAGGGATGGTCAGCGTTCCCGACATGCTGCGTGGAGGAGGGACCTCCCGGGGTGGCCCGGCACTTCTCACGCGGACGCTGTGCTTCAGTTAACTTCATATTTATAGTACCTATCTGCTTCTAGATGATTTTAGATAAAACAGGCCAGTTCTGAGAAAAACACCACAGACAACTACCCTGCGTATCAAAGATAACTGCAGTGTTTTCCTTGACAAGGTTTTGCTCTCATCTGCTGCAGGAGGAGTTTGATGCTGGCAGATGCGACCTTGCTGTCAGACAAGCACCTTCTCACATAAAAAGCTGCTCAAATTCAGCAACGCTATAATTCCCTGAAAAAACCACCCCGTATTTGGAACCCTCGGGTGACGCCCCGTGTTGGCCATGCTCAGTGGCCCATCTCCTAGTGCTTCCCAGGTGGCATCCACGCCATCCCCAGCTGCGTACAAGCCACCTCTTCCAGGTTCCTGTGCAGATGGAGCTGAGCAAAGCAAGACCGACACAACTTGTAGGTGGCAAAAACCAGATTTCTCCCCTACTGACCCTGCACCAGAGCACTCACCGCCGTGGTGCTAGGTTGGTCAACCAAACCCTGCTCAACGGCAGTCCCTGAGCTGCAGTAACACGCAGTCGAGACCACGTGGAGAAACTGTAGCACTGACGCCACGTGTAGCAAAGGCACACTAAGGCCAACAAGATGAAAAGCATATTTTTAAAATAAATTTGTCACCAGAAACCAGATATTTGCCGTTGCTGGATGAAGGACCCAGCAAACGAGACCGCATGGTGTTCAGATAAAACTGAAGTCAGAGGGGACAAGACTCCTAACAAATAAGCAGTGGGGATTTTTCAGAATAAATAGAAAAAATGAGATTATCTGTGTCAAAACTGACTCTCAAAAAAGCTTCAGCTCCTTGTTATAAAAGGGGACAATACTCTTCCTATAGGTCTTAAAAATTATGGAAAATATAGCTCATTATGTTTGTGTCTCAGAAGCAGAGTGAGCCATAAAAAAACCCCACTAATGAGGAAATTTCTAATTCTGCCTCCAACAGCCAAGTTTAAATACTGTGACACAAATAAGGCACGTGGGGCCACCACGCAGCTGTGGAGCAGGCAGTCTCCTCAAAGGCAATTCTTCCTGATTTTTAGGTATCGGCAGCTGCTCATGACAAGTTATTTACACAAGAAGCCGGTGTCTGAGGAGCCTCTTAACGTATTTTATCCTTAACCTCTTCTATACATGCTGCCACTCTTGGTGGTTACTAGCAGCAGGTGAGTTACCACTAGAAGTAGTATAATGTGTTATAAAGCAATCAAAGTAGATGCAATGGTTTTAAGAATGATATATCTTTTCCCCAAAAAGAACAAACTGTAGAACATCCACCTTATCAACCGTATAAAAGACCAAAGCTGTCCTCCAAGGCTCAACATTATTGTTTAGACTACTATTTCTTTTAAAAAAACACCCCAAGCTTCCCTGTTTGAGCAGCGAGTCTCTCTCCAACGTTTCCAATATAGTACTAACACAGCTCAAGAGAACAGCTTTCCAAGGAGCCTTCAAGCACGTTACAACTAGTCGTTCAGACCCAATCCGTTCCACGGCATCCACAGAAAACTGTCATCCACTAACCCGCAAGACTCTGATGCCAAAGCTTCTCCTCTGGTTATCGTTCCTCTAGGGAGGCTTTCTCTCGTAAGGAGGAGGTTAAGGAACGGAGCATTTCCCCGTCACATCACAAGGATGTGCAGAACCTCCCTCCAAATGAATAAATAAAAAAAATGAAGTTAATTTTAAGCTCTGCTGTCTGAAAACCACAGGTGTCTTCTGAAAAAGACCAAGGAACAAGGCAAACCAAGCTCAGTGTTTTGGCAGTTTTGCAGATGCTAAGGGGGGCTCCTCCTCAAAAGCAGCGGCAACGTGGGGGCAAAAGCTGCTGAAGTCTGGCTGAAAACAGAACAGCTGGGCAATAGGAAACGACCGGAGAGGTGACATTCACCCTCACGCTTCTGAGTGAAGCGGAGTAACGCGCTCAGGAGGGGTAGGGTGACAGCCACTCCTTCGAGCTGTGCTAGCCTAACGTGAAAAGGAGCATTGCAAACCCGCGTACTGAAAGCTAAGACAACGCTTCACGATTTTAACCTTGAACTCATGACTCAAAATGCAATTATACCTACGGCACGGGGTTATTGTGAGAATTCAGCAGCCTGCCTGCATGGGTATACCAAAGTGGCCAAGCAACATAGGATCGCGGAGCAAGGAAGGGTTGGAAGGGACCTCGGAGGTCACCAGCCCAACCCATCACTGCAAGCAGGTCCCAGCAGATCAGGTTGCTTACAGTCACGGGCAGCGTAATCTCCAAATATAAGGAAAAACCTGTCAGTGTGAGGGAGGTCAAACACTGGAAGAGGCCCAAAGAGACTGCGAGATCTCCATCCTTGGAGACATTCAGACCTGGAAGGGACACACACGACCCTGGAGCAACCCGATCTACTTACACGTGGTTTTGAGTCAGGGGTTAAACCAGACCCCTGCAGAACTCTGCTCCAGTCTGAGTGACTCCCTATTACAGCGACATAGCGGAGGACGCCCACATTGTATGCAATTAATCACATGTCTTCCTGAAGCCAAGTCCCAATTATGACTAACTATATTTAGTTTTCCTAAGCATAAGGAGAAAAAACCACCCCACTCTCCTCCAAAAAAAAATAATCTCTCTCACCACCCTGTGACTCGCAGTCGAGAGAGTACCTGCTTGTCCAACAGCTTTTTAGCCCGTGTCATCATTTAACATTAGAATAGCAGAACAACGTAGGCTGGAAGGGATGTCTGGAGGTCACTTAGCCCAATCACCCACTCAAATTATACCAGATTGCTTGGGGTTTTTTCAATCATATTCTGAGCATCTCCAAGGATAGAGATTCCACACCTTGGGGCTTCTCCTCCAATATTTGATTAGCCTCATGGTAAAAAAATAAATATATAAAAATTAAAATATCACAATTCACAATTTCCTGACACAAGATGTTTTACAGCTTCACTGTATTTTGCTCACAAGTCACCCAGCATAATTTGCTTTCATCTGCTGCTGCTATTTTCATTTGATGACCCATATCCTTATACTGGAAAAGCTAAACAGTCTTCTCGTTCACAACTTTCATGTCATTGATGACTTTATAGACAGCAATCACAACCACCTCCCTCTCCAAGTCCTCTCTCTTCCAGGCTAAAGAATCTTAGTTTATTCGGCCATTCCCCATGTGAACTTCTCTAATACGATACCTTCATTCATCATACTTTTAATTCTCTTACAACTTTCTGAGGCAGAGGACAACATGCCATTTACACATTGTGTTCAGAATGCAAGTGCATAATGGATTTATAAATTGATATAATTTTTTTCTAGTTTGTTCTCTCTTTTCTGAATTCCTGGAACTCCATCTGGTGAGGGAAAGCCACACAAAAGCATCCTTATGACATCTATAAAATCCTTACAACAGTAGCACTATTGCTCCTCCTCTGCAAGTACAGAAACAAAACCGTCAGGGTTACAGCTCGTGCGAGGTGACACTGAGCTGGAACCCGAGAGCAGCACACACAGACCTTCAGTCTTTCAGATCCCTTCGCCATCAGTTTTGCTGTAACAGCTCTCTGGTGAAAGCTGTTACTGTGTGTGAAAAAAAAAAAAACAGGCACTAAATCTGAAAAGCTTTACTGTTTGTGTTTCCTTCCCCGAAGAAGTAAAATTGGGAAGAAGTACTTATAGAAACATGCCAGCGAGTATCTTTTTGAGGTTAAACCATGTTACTGCATTGTTTTATAAATTACAGAAGTCAGAATAAAAGTATTTCGCAAATATCATGCAGGAACTTACTAGAGAATAAGCATTCCCCAAAATTCATTCTCCATATCCAAAGGAACAGGCGAAGACCCCAGTATAACGTACCTTGGGCTCATCTCAAAAGGCCAAAGGCAAGTGTTTCTGTTTTCTGGTGCTGCGGTACCCAAAAGGTAGCGAAGGTAAAGGGCAGCTGTAACTACAAACGGTGCATCTGGAAGATTTTTAAGAAAGTTACATCTTGTCTTCCTTTCTCCTCTTTACGGACTAGTTAAATGAGCATTTCAGTTGGTACTTGAGACTATATCACTTAAATCCTCTATTAAATCCTCTCCACCTCCTACCTGTCCCACTCAGTAAGGTAGTAGCTCCCATTTCATGGGGTCTGTATTTCACCTGCCTTGCCCCTAGTCACTGATCCAGGCTGGCTCATTTCCGTGCTCCAAAATGGGAGGGGACTCACAGCTGCATTCAAACGTGCTCCTGAACGAGGCCAGGCACTCAGCTTCCATGTCCCCAGCAAGGGATATTTAGCAGGCTAAGCTGAACGAAAACATCATTCAATGAAACAGCTCCATAATTCTCATAGGGATTAGAGTCATCAACTGAAAATCCATTAAGAGAAATAGATTAAGCAATAAGGCAATGATCATCTTTACTCTCCCTCTTAAACGTAAACAACCTCAGCAACAAGCCCAGACCATGGTAAATGCTGCTTTGGCCAGAAGTGCTGCAGAGAGGCACAAGCTTTTTCTTGTTCACCCATCACCATCCAGAAGGAGCTGCTTCATCATAAAAATCACGTCAAATAAAGCCTTTTAGTTTAAGGCTCTTAAGGCAAAAGTATCTACAAATATAACAAATCTCAGTTTAAGCAGAAATACAACCCTTATCTGCTTTCTCCTCTCCAGAAAAGGCTAAATACAACATCTCCTCCTTGACCCAAATACAGACCAGCTAAGCGTTTCATTTGGCACTGAATGCAACTCAATCAACATGGACGTTTTTAGTTGTTATCAAGAATCGAGGAATAAACCAGATGTCCTCTTTGCCTGCATCTTGTAAACCTAGGTTGATTTGTTAAGACTTTGTTTTTCACCCAAGAAGGGAAGCCCTCAATCAGAACTTGTTCTTCTAGAACAACCTAAACTACTTGCCATGGTTACCTAACACGGCGTGACCTGAAATCAAACAGTTAGAGTGATTAACATACTCTGACTGTAATACTGTGCTAAAAATTTGATGCTGGATATAAAAAACACCAACAAAATAATGAGCTTTTCCATCAAACCAATAAAAAGCTCTGTTTTCTGTCACTGCCCCTGAGAAACCAAATGAGAGAGACAAGCACACCTCCCAGTCAAAGTAAAAATACCAGCAAACCCACAACATTAACTGAAGCTGTCGTAGAAGGGAGTCCAACCGTCGGGTGAGAACCGTCAGAAGGGAGTCCGACCCATCAGGCTGGACGGGGCTCTGAGCACCCTGCTCTGGTTGGGGCTGTCCCTGCTCACTGCAGGGGTTGGACTGGATGGGCTCTGAAGGTCCCTTCCAGCCCAAACCATTCCGTGATTCTATATCAAGTGGGGAGCAGGGAAGAAACGCCACCTGAATTCGTATCTCAGTCTGTCCCTAAGGCTGGTCTGAAACCTCAGAGCACTTCCAGGTGGCCGCTTGAGCTTGGGCACTGCTTGGGCCAAGGGACACCCAGGGTATTTTCAGTATCTGAAGGCACAAACCCGTAATTCCATACTGTTCAAAATGCAAAACAATTACAAGCACGATCCTGTCTCTGGGCACTTAAGCACAAAGGTGGGATGTTACCAGTGATCCAACTAGTCCAACTTCTTGCGTGTCACCTGATATCAACAAGGCACAGAGAGGCTTGTTTGAGGGGTCTTTCTAGCCTTTAGATCAGCTGATACATCCCTGCCCTTGGTCTTGAAACACAACATTTTATACAGTTTTACCCTACCCAGCACACCTTGAAGACCCATCCATAGGAGTTCCCATTCTTTAAGCCCCGCCACACTTGTCACCTCAAGCTCGCAGCGGGAATTTCCAGGGATGAGCAGCGCACCGCCACAAACGCCGTCCCTGCACGAGACCGGCACGTGCTGCCCTCAACCCACCTCCTGCTGCTGAACATCTCCTTGCCCTTCCCATCTCTCTCCCCAGAGAACGGGGAAAGAGGAAAGCTCACGTATTTGCTGTAAACCACCGTTTTGAAGGTAGTCTCCCTCCAATGCCCAGTAGTTCTTGCGATTTTTGAGAAAGCACAGGGGGCGTTACCGAACAGGGAACCCACCCGATTTACCTAACGATTACAATACTTCCAGCATCAATTTTAAACTTGGTCCCTGAGAGACGCCAATATTTATTTTATACTTGTATAACTTATATTTTATACTGAACATGCATACAGCAAGTCAGAATTTTCACTGAACTGTCCACAGCCCTTATCAGCCACGGTTTATCATCAGTGCCTTCTTTTTCTCCTCCTTCCGGCAGCCTGCGATCACGTATTTCTTTTCTTTCTCATTAAAAATCATTATTTCATCTGGCAAGCAGCCTTGGAAGCAAGCCACCGTCCACACCACTAACTTTACCTGAGCAAGTATCATTAGTTCATTACAAGGTAGCTGAGCTGATATTTCCTGATCCCATAATTAACTTTAATCTGTGTAAACCTGAGGCAGACAGGCTATCACAGCCTCCCTCAGTCATGTTGGAAGTCTTGGATCCTATATTTATCTCAACCACAAAGCATTCTGCTGCAAAAAAACCCATGCAGGAGATTCGGAAGTTACACTGGACCGCACCCCTTGCTTACGGATTTACACAGAAATAAGAGTCAGAAAACCAAGACATTTTTTCTGATGCATGCCCTGAGCTGCTGAGTATCAGAGGCGACAGTCCCAGCTCAGCGTGGTCCTGCGGAGCCTGGAAATCCTGTTATTTCCGAGCAGAAAATATTTCAAGTTGGAGGAAATTCAAAGAAAATGAGAAAAGGCAGAAGGTGAAGGTAGTGGTGAATGACATCGCTTATCTAAGCGATGCCACTGGAGGTGGCATACTAGGTACGTGCAATAAATCACACAACAGCTTATACACAACGTGAACATGAATCAAGTCTATTGTTCAGTGCAGGAAACAATGCGACCGCTTGTTTTGGTGAGAATCTGCAGCGATTGCTGATGAAATATGGGACCAGAACAAGTTCTGCAGCTCAGCTCTGATCAGGAATAATCTGCAGCCAGGATCTCCTTGCTTAAAATACCTGCCATGGGTACCCGAGAGATCTGAACGGCTTTTTGTCAGTTGAGAATGAAATTAAACTAAATGCATCACCATACAAACACCCAACTCTGCAATAAAGAAATATTTTATGTACAACTCTAGGTCACCTTAAAAAACAGGAATAGGAGAGGTTTAGCAAAAAACACCAAACCAAACAAACCCCGGCTGGACAGGACCGAGGAAACCTGCTTCTGGCAGAAGTTGCGAGAGATGTCACTCAAACGATTAGAATCACGTTGGACAATTCTTTCATGAATTTTTATGATGAAAAAAGATGCAAGTGATGAAAGCGGTTACCCTGCCTGTAAGCGCTAAGTTCAGAATGAACAGATAGGACAGGCAGAAAACCAGAGGAATTAGCAAGGAGAAGGGAAAACCTATTGCTCAGATAAAACAGGTATGTTGGCCATTTTGGACACAGACGTGCCTTCTGACTGGAAGGAGACCCGCAAGGTGGATGCCGAGCCGAAAGCAGGGGAAGTCGATAAGGATATGAACGGGTAATTTAGACGTGAAGAAAAGGCAAAGGACAGATTTAGAATCAGTTCCATACTTACAGCCAAGACTGCTTGCTGAGTTATTTTTAATATAACCGCCTCTCTGCTTATTAATGGGGGAGAGGAAGCAAAATCTCATCACAGAACGTTTGAAAGCATTTCGGAAACATCCAAGGAATTTTTGTCTGTTTCCTCTCGCATGCCAAAAAGTATTTCTACACTATACATCTATAAAGCAAAGAAAACATTTCATTGCTTCTACGGCTATGATTTCTTCCAGGAGAGAATAAAACCAGAGTTTATTTCTTACCAACGCATTGTACGCGACAGAACAAAACAAGCCGAACCTATCCAGCTGTTAATTTTGAAGAAGAGAGTAAAAAAGAAGTTACAACTCTCTTGTATTCTTGCCCAGGAAAGCCCGCGAGCTGTCTGCCAACTCAGTTATTACCACATCAGTTCACACTCAGACCTACGGTTACAAGGACGATAAGCTAGCTTTTAAAATAAAGCTTGTGAACGCACAAAATTTTAAACCTAGATGCTTAAAAAAAGGCTTGGTGATACAAATTAGCCATCTGCATAAAGCAACCCAACCAGAGGACTCTGAGGGTTCATATCTTTCAGTGACCTTTACATCACTGATGCTCAACCCCTCTGGGGAAAACATGTCAATCCACTGTAGATGAGGTTTCAAATGTTTTTCTGATTTAAAAAATCCCACATAGCTGTGTTTGGAAATGGTTGCCTCTTCAGCTCGACAGAATTGGCCAGCCTACCCAAATCTAGTTTCCTCGTTGCCCAAAATCCGAACCTCCTCGCTCATTTGCCTCGTTGCAAACAAGCTTCAGTTGCAGAGCGGATGAGAGCAAACCCCACCACCCCAGAAATTTTGTGACGTGAAAGGTGTGCACAAAGACAGTAATTTTTTTTTTTTCCTTGTTCCACGTTTGTTGCCAACATCGCTTTTACTCATGTCATGTTTAAGTTGTCAAGAAGACTGATGGCCCTTTCGTGTTTAAGCACAAAATTGAGCACAGGTAAGGGTACAGCTGCACAGCTCCTGCCTGCGCCCAAGCAAACACATCTCCAGGCATCCCCTCCAGCCGCGGCTCGCAGCCAGGAGCTCACTGCACCGCTCTGGCAACTATCAACAGGGGAGGTGATGACTCCTGCCTGCGTGAAAGGACTTGACAGCTTTGTTCAGGCTCCGAAGGACCGATATCTGCAATCCGGGATGCGCTGCCACCCAAACTGACACTACTTCATCTCACGACTGCCAGAGATACTTAAAATCTGTGCACCAAGTAGACCGTAAGGAACAAGGTAACACTGAGATAATGGAAAGGGATGAAGATGAGACATGTTGGCACCTCGGAGCGGGGAGGTTTGTATCGCCAAAACCTCGTTCTACAGATCTTGACCATGAGTCTGGGAAGTTGAAGCATCTTAGAGAAATTATTAGAGAGAAGCAAAACTCTAATTAGACAGAGATTATGATTCTGTTGAAAGTGATTACCGACAGCTGGAGGAAGGAGGGATGATCAGAGCCTCACGCGGGCAGCCAGGAGCCGACTGACTGACCATTGGGTGTCACTAACACACCGCAAACTGGAGAGAACTCTAACCGGTAGTTCTCACAGCACACCGCCTTACTCAGAGACTGCCTTTCCACACTCATTGCTGCAGAGAGCTCAGCTTAGCAACCCCAGTGAAGCATTTCGGAGCTCTACCTGACCAGCGCAAGCCTCGAGCCACCTGCATGTCACTCTCTTCTCTCACACTGGGGTATTACAGGTTTTATAGTCGTCCTCTGAAGATTTAGCAAACCAGCTGGCTACGAAATCACTGGATGCAAACATTCTCATGCAAGTCTTTTTGTCTTTATTCCCCGACACATTTTCTTTCCTCTTCCCTTGCAAAGCTCTCGTTAATACGGGCAACAGACAAAGCACACAGACCATCCTCGCACCCAGAATCTGGGAAAAAAGCAGGTTTTTTGCTGGCTGAAGCTGGCAAGAGGGACATAGATGTTGTTCCAGGATGGAGAACAAAGATTAACTACTCTTCTCACACATTTTAAATGCGGGAAGACTGACCTCATACATCACAGCACTATCGAAACAACAAAACACTACAAAATAAAACAAGCTGCTATTGATGCTGAGCAACGGGAAAGGCTCCATTGTAACTGGGGTTTGGGAAAGAGGCTACTGAAAGTAATGGGGAAATTCCGCTTTGAATTTCAGCACTGAAACAGTTAGGGAGAGCTTAACTACATCAAACGCTCTACCCATTTACTCTCGCCGGCCCCCTCAAACAGAAATACCAAAAGGTGCTAAAGCTTAATGGAAAAGCACAGTCCTCAGATGTTTTTGACACAGGTTGAAAGGTTTTAACTTTGATAACGCCCTCGCTTTAACGATACAGCTTGCAAATCGGAAGGGTACCTGTGCTCGCAAGAGGGAGTGGCAGGAGGGTACTGAAGAGAGACCCATTACCACTGTGGCTATTACAGATTTTAAAAGCTATTAGTCAGGTTCAGGATCCCAGCGAGCAATTCATGGTTGGTGCTGCAACAAATGCTGTGGAACCAGCCAGGCAATGTTCTTTTTTTTTTTCTATAATTTTTTTTTTACATTTTCCTCCATTTTCACCTATTCAGAAATACATCCTTTGTTCTAACTAGCAGAACCTGAACCGTGTCAGTCTTTTCAGGTGTACCGAGCCACCCACCCTCTGCCTGCAGTCTGTAAAGTCAGTGAGGTGCTTCCTAGCTACTGTCTGCTCGCTCCCCAGGGAGGTAAAAATCAGCAACGTACCATCACATGGCAAATCTCTTTGCTTGGGAGACGGAGAGCTCTGCACATCGCTGACCTCAATTTCTTTTCTTTCCAGTAGAACAGTTTTGCGGGATTCCATCTCAGTGCATTTGCTTTTTGGAGAATCGAGCCCAGCAGCAGCTCCACCGGTGGCATTTCTCGGCTCCTTCTTCGCTGCCGCCTCCTCCCTCTCTTTGTCCTGGCTGCTGATTTCAGGGATTTGCTCCAGCTTGCTGTGGTACAAGCCTGGGCTGCCCAGCTCTTTCTTGACCGAGTTGCCGCCGCTGCTCCACTCCTCTCTCTTCTTGGCAGCCGGCTCCTCTGCCAGGAGGGACTGATGCTCCTTCACCACCAGGCTGGGCAGCCCCGCACAGCTCTGCTCGGGACCCAAGCTGCAGACAGATGTTTGCTCTTCTGACACGGTCATTGACCTTTTCATCGGAGCACCCGGCTTTCTGGCTGTGGGGCTCGAGCACTGGGTCAGGCTGCTATTAGGAGAGAGCAGACCAGTAGCGACGTCTTCTCTAAGCACCGGCTCAGGGTATTTATCAGCCAGGTTAAGGGTTAGGGGCACTGACAAGTGAGAGCACTCTGACATTGCACGCCTCATTGCCTTCCTTTGGTGGGCAGCCCTGTTCAGAAAATTGCCGTCGTCTGCACAGCTCAGCTTGTCTTCCATCTCTTCCTCCATTTCAGTGGTATTATTAAAGTAGCTACTTTTGGAGTCATCTTGTGCAAGCTCTACTGTGGTAGTTGGAGGTTCTGGCTTAGGTGCCGTTGAGGAAGAAGAAAATCCACTCTGCACATAGTTGTCATTAACCACCCCAATTACACAATAGCTGGGGGCTCCATCTTTTTTCACGGTTGCTTCTTTAGATCCCGAATTGTTAGGCAGGATAGGGTGGAAATTTGGATTCCAGACACTGATTTCCTGTTCCTTCATGTATTTGCTGGGATCGCTCTCCGACACAGACAGATTGGGCAGGTTTGGGTCTGGCTGGCATTTGGTTTCCATTCCAGCCTTACCGGCTGCTTTCTCCTGATCGGTGATGGCTTCATTTTTCCCCAGCCCAGGACCAGATTTTTCAGCTCCTGCCTGTCCCACACGAAAATCTGTAGTTTTAGGGTTTGCAAAGTTCCCTTCTGCAGAAGGAAACGTTTCGGAGATCAAAGACCAGCTCTCAAGGTGACCTGCAGCTGCCTGGTATTTTTTGCCTTGCACCTCAATTTCTCTTTTGTCTTTCTGAGCTATTTTTAGCTCTTTGTCTAGTTTTCCTTCAAAGAAGCAGAGCTTGTCCTCATCGGTGAAGCCAGCATTCTTAACGAGCCCATCCTTAATCGGTCCCCCTGAGTTTACATTCAAGCCAATCTCATTAAGCTTCCCCTCAGTCCTCTGCCATTCAAATTCAGTTTTGCCGAAGTCTTTCGGGGACTCCATGCAGTGGAAGGCTTCCGAGCAGCTCTCCGTGTTCTTGCTTTTGCACAGCTGGCTGTATTCGGAGAGAGATGCGGGCTGCTTGTTCGAGAGAGACATCTCCGATCGCTTCGCTTCCTCCGGTGGCTGTAACACCAGCTCCGAGCGAGCCGAGCTCGCAGGCTGCTGGCGCCCGTGACGACACACCATGCCCCCTATATTCATGACAAAACTCCTTCCTCCCCACCCCCTGCCTGCCGCACGCCTTCAGTTACTGGATTCAGCCACTAGTTCAAACAAAACCGTCAGGTTTTATCCTTTTGTGAAAAATCAAGAGGAATGCACTTCTGGAACAGAAATACCCATCTCTGGCTAGATGCTAGTGGGGGTTTAATCATCTCAGTGAAGTGATTTTTCTGTGAGCAGCGTCTCTTGGGTCGATACACACATTTTGGGAAATATTGCCATCTCCTTTTTCTCTATCAAAGCCTATCATAAGCGATGCATTTGTAAGTATTAATTCCTGCCGATGAACCACTCTTAAAAATACTTAGGAACTAAGGTCAGCAATTTTCCTCCCCTTCAACAAAAACAAAATGCAGCCCCCCCAAACAAGCCCAACCCCAAACACTACAGCACAGAATGACCTCTTTCAGCACAAGGGCTTTTTCACTGAATTTTAATATATTCTTTTGGAGTCGACGGTGATCACAAGTGGTGCTGTAATGAGGATTTCACAGTCCTCAAACCATATAAGCAAGTGGACAAAGCTGAAAAGGATGAAGTGGGACAGGTTGGGAGAGGTTTTGTAGTCTTAAATACTGTAAACTTGATTTTTAAATATTTTTTTTTAAATGTGAACATATCCTGTAATATTTTTGAGCTGCATTTTTTCTATCGCACTTAATTTACACCTAGCATTTCACATTTTGTGTTGATCTATTCGAAACCAGTCTCAACATGTATTAAGCGCACCGCTCGGCCACCCTGTGAAGCCTCTGCGTCCAGCATCCCTGACAAGGCTTTTCTAACGGCGATTCTCGATTTGGACGTTGTTTCCCTGGTTGAACTGGGAGCCTACCCAAGAGTCGGGAAGATTGCCTTCTAGCCACTCGGCCACCGGTATCTGGATTGCTGCGACTGCATTAGCACCAAACTGCAGAGCTGTCTTTTTTTTCTTAAGTGCCTGGTACAGATTAACCCTTGACTAAGGCAAATCATCTTTAAACCAGGGTTACAAGACTTTCTCCAGTCCAGGAGAAAACTTTGTCCTTAAAGCTCATGCAGTGAAAGGACTCCCTGCTATAGTTTAACTGAGCATAAATGTATTTTTACACCCGGAGACTGCAAGCTACACTACGCCCCCTGAATTTAACCTGCTGCTGAGAAATGCTACAATCCACACATTTATCTACTTGTATTTAAGCTTTGGATTTAAGACACTGCTATATTTAAAAACAATGACTAAGGAACTGTAAGTTATATGAATCTTTCATGACACCCTCTAATTAACCAGAATAGTTCCACCCACAAGCTTCACTTCTCAAAAGGCCTCAACGATTTTTCTCTACTTGAAAATATTCATAGGTGCCTTGGTAGTGGAAAACGGGACCCGAGCTCAAGGCCTGCATTCTCTCTCGTAACTGGTGTAGGACTAATGTTTGCAGGCACTTGCTCGCTCTGGAAGTAATTAGAGTGCTCCCCAAAATGGCAGACCTTGAAGCCATTTAATCCCAGGTAATTACTGTTGGTCCTCTATCACTCACTCAATTCCAAAACAAGACTTTTGTAGCAAACCTCAATCCATTAGAGGTCACTCAATGCACTTCACTGGGAGCGAGGGCAAGTTGGTAAAGCTACCTGAAACCACCTAGTAGGTTTTTATTTGATTTTTTAATTTTTTGAAAGCAGACAGCTACCAATTATAATAGACAGGGGAGAAAACCCGCATTGATTTAGGTACTTCAGAACCCAGTATCACAGAAGAGATTTGCATCACTGGAAAGAAAAGCCCGACTCGATGTCAATATACAGCCCATAACAACCACCACTGCTACTTCATTTAATAATTTTTTAAAATGTAGGACACGAGCCATATTCAATACCTGGCATACTCAGAAGCAGGAGAATGCTTAGCTATGAGAACCCTCTAAATCTAATATTTAATCTCTCAGGACATTAATGGAGGTAATGTAGAGTTCACAACACCGCGAGCTTTTCAACAGCTTCATCCTGCCCATAGCATGTTGTTCCCAGACACCCATTCTCAGTTCCAGTGCCCTAACCTCTACCTTCTACCAAAGGCATTTTTTCCCCCTTTAAATTTATTAATATTCTGCTTCCGAAGCTACACCACGGTTGCTGTGCTAATTCAGCAAGACCAGAAACCACCAACACTCACAGCACACAACCAGTAGTCCAGACACCGGAGCTTTGGTCCCAGTTCTTCCTTTAGATTCTGACAAAGCTTAAGTTTTCTAGAGAATTATAAGGGAAGCAGTACTAGTCAATGAAAGATATGCAGGAAGGGGCGGGAGGGATGTTCGGAAAACAACTTGGACAGATTTTGAAGAGCAACTCAATGCGAAAGGGCCCGTGCTAAAGAGGACATGGGTTAAGAGACTTCCTGAAAGGAAGCCCATCCACTGCTTTTACCCTTAGTGCAACTTTGAGGAAGATTTCATACTCTTCAAGTATCAAATCTGGGGTTTCACAACCCTTTTGGCTCTCCACCACCTTTCTTTTCCAGAACGTGTCAGATAATGGCAGTGAAACGGTTATAAGCTCTCGCAGGTCAGACCCTGGTCCAGCTTCTGGACACAGAAATTCGCCCACTGCCTGGAGCTCCTCTCCACCTTTCAGTGGTGAGACAGCAGCCTGTTTCGCAAGGAGCGGGGTTATGTTTTGCCTGTTCACATCCCCTTATCATCATTAAATCCTGTCTGTTCTTACAGGTACAGCCGACACAAATAAGCCTCTCAGAGAAGCTGAGCACAAACAGCACAGGTTTCAGTACCAACATTAAAACACATCTGTAGTCATTTATCCGAGCTGCTGAGATATATTTTGGTGCTTACACTGTATCTCTGAACATGAACATTTTCCAAGGGAAGACATACCCATGTGCCGACGAAACGGCAAAGCAGCCCTGTCCACTTCACTGGGCTTTACCAGGTGAAGCTGGCTGCCCAGGCTGCGGCGGTGCCGATAACCAGAGCAGGCTAAGATCACTACATCGGCACGTCACGACTTAATACCCAATCTGCAAGCTTCCAGCCTCAGCAGATGAATCAGCCTAGTGTTTCTATTTTTGCTTCACTCCCGAAGCTATTACTTATCCCCTCTAATGCCTTTGCTGGTTTTGGTGGTGGTTTTTTTTTTTTTTTAATCTAACACAATCATTTCTGTGCAATCCTTTGCACCGGTTTCTAAGGCAACATCGCTTTCCAGAATGATGAGCTACTCCTTGCCAGCATCTCCTACTAATGCGATCTCTAATTAAGCGTTATTACCAATAACAGTCAGTGATCGGACCGACCAGGACCATCAAGGATACGCTCTGTCTATAAAAGCCAAGACTGTAAAAGTGCAATTTATACGCTCACTCATCTGTACGATCTACACACGCGTGCTGCTCGGCCAAACACTCACTGCGTGAAAACCAAGCAGCAACACGCGAAGCCTGGAGTCTGACACTACCCGCTGAACTCACAGGCTTCATCCCACCTCGCCGTCTGAAGAAGCCAGGCTAAGGGATAAAAAGGTGAACCGGGATATTTAGTATTCCGGCCTCCGTGACTTTGCACTACAAGCTTATCATTTAAAAGGTGCGGAGCGGTACAATACTCAAACACAGCCTCATGGTTTATAGGACAGGCCATTTACAGATCAAATCCCATTTACTTCAGAATTTACACAGAGTGCATTAAAAATCTTAGTGATTGACCAAAACCAGAATTAAAACACACTCAGTGTTTCCAAGTCAAAATATTACCAGAATTTGGTTATTGTAGGAGTATTTGCTAGTAGAAACTGAAAAGAGGCAAAGCGAAGCCAACTGAATAATACACAAGCAATATCAGCAAGCAAAGATGAGGCTTGAAATTCAGGTATCTCCGAAAGTTAAACATAATCACTAAGGAAATGTTTTCAACATTCTTAATCCGGCAGGATTTACATACAGGAGTATATTTGTTTCATTCCCAGCTTTTCTTGAAAATGGGAGTGTCAAGGATGAGCAGGAATGTAAAATAAAGAAAAGAGAACTTAGCAAGTCCTAGCCAAAGATTGCGGGGTGCCAGATTAAAATGGGAGTTGCTCCATGAGACCGTCCAGCTAGAGAAAATGCCCGTATCAACATAACACAGTGCAAAACCAGCTAGGGGAAAAAAAAGAAAAAGAGATGGGCAGATGCAGTCAGTTACATCCGTTCTGAGCAACCCTTCAAAGATCACATTCAGAGCTATGCACTGGTTCACCAGAAGACAACCAGGCCCCGTAACACCCGGCCTCTGCAAGCTACAGATCTGCAAAAGTGTCCTCTAAGCTCAACTCACCTTTTAATTACGGACAGAACCGACACCTCAACAAAACCTTCTGTTAAAGCAGAATCAAATACAAACACACAAGTGCAAAAATTTAGGGGAAAAGCAGATCATAGGCAAGCTCTCCTGCTGCTTCAGAAATATGTTCCGTTCTGACGTGAGAATTGGCTGGTGTTGTTGTTTGGTTTTCGTTTCTCTCATATACCTACCTGGGATAAACAACAGGTCTTAAATTAACGAACAGGCTGCAATATGACGTTATTCTGGCCATTTCAAAAGCATTATTAACGTACCACTGTTATTACGAGGTATTTGCCCACGCCTGCATTTGTGACGATGATTTCGGGTACGATGAATGCAGTCAGTTATGCAGCCAGACACTCCACTGGCCCATCGCGTTCGCGTAGCCCGTCAGCTCATATTAGACAAAATCAATTACAGTTTGGGGTCCCACAGGAGAATTACAGAAATTATATGAAGGAAAGGTTCCTGTGGAAATGCTAAGCTGACTTAACGTTATAATGACACCGGTATAATGGCAACCAGTCAGGAGAAGAAAATATTTAGAGAAAGGGTTTCATTGTGGCTGTAGAAGAAAAGCAAATACTGTAATTAAGCAGGGATGGCGTTTCCTGCTTTTAAGCGTATCTTATTTACACACAAGGGATTTAGAGCTGTCATATTGAGAAATACGTACTGTATCACACGTGGCGATTTTGCCAATGGGCTGCAAAGACAGCTTGTCATCAGCTCAGCTGAAAGGACGGGCACTGGAAGGCTGCCCACAGAAGGCAGCGACAGAGATTGCGACGGAAGCTTTTGAGGAAAGAGGGAACTAAGCATCAGATGACCACTTCAACAGGCCCCTCCAACCCATGTCTGGGAGAACAGTTCAGACGCATAACTGTCTGGACCACAGTGTGGTTATGCAATAAGCTCTTTACTCTGCATACACCAAAGCCCGCAGCATTAACTACTGGTGCATCACTGTAACAGGCCTACGGGAAGATAGCCCTTTCCTGAAGAGCTTATGCAAATCAAAAAACATAAGACGACACAAAACCCGAACCACTGAAACAAATTAATTTTTTTAAGGGACTATTCTTTAAGGACAAATTGGAGGGAAAAAAAAATAAATCTTTCCAAAGTCTCAATGTTGAAACCCAGCTTGAAAAATAAAAGGGAAGAGGGGCGCTGGCAGCAAATCGGAATCAAATGGCTCAACACTGGATGAATGAAAACCTTCCATCATTTCCTCTGTTAACCATTCCTCAACATCGGAGCCCCAGCCCTGCATCGGCCAGGGCACCTGCTTGGAAGTACAGATTTTAGGACCCTGCTTTTTAGACATAATTCCCAATTTTAGTTTTAATTCCACACAAGAGGTAGCATAAAGGTTCGGTCACATTTTAAAGGCTATTAATGCCTGACATGTTTTGGTCGTCATCTCAGGTGCCTCCTGACATTAAAAGGTATAAAATAGTTTTCCAGAAGGATCTGGGGCAGTTCTTAAAACGATGACAACAAAAATGAGAAGCTGAAATAAATCCAAGAGATGTAGATAAGGGCTTAAATTCAAATTGCACGAACAGCCTTACATCCAACATTTCTTAACTTTAAGCTGCAAAGTCAAAATTAGAAACAAAAAAATACAGAAGTTTGCAGGCCTAGTTTATAAAAGATACATACAACTTCTGTCAGCGAGAGGGATCTGCAGCATCCCAGTTGCCATGACTCCCAAGAGAGCTGTATCACAAAGCTGGTACCTATTTTAGCAGCACATACAGGAGCCGATGCATTTAGGAAAGCCGTCCTGTTATTCTGGAACACTCAGTGTAAGACATGGGAGCCTGGCTGAAGAGCTTTCAGTTACTAAACTTCAGCAGAAGATTCTCCAAAGTATCTACGTACATTATGCCGATAGTAGATCACCGACTGCCCACCACAAAGAAAAACAGCTTACAGGGGCAGATTATTAGGTGTTGCAAAGTATGAGCTTCGCAGTCCTGCCTGGCAAATACAGATGAAGTGTTGGCCAAGTTCTGGTGATACATAAAAATATAAAACCTTTGCACAGTGAATCGTTATCCTAACAGGAGGATGAACTGGCATGCAGAAGGTACGCACAGTCCATGGCCCTGTCAACTTAGTGAAAAATTGAAATCATTGGACCAGATGACCTTTAAAGGTCCCTTCCAACCCAAACCATTCCATGAGTCTATGAAAATCTGGGCTATAATAATGATCTCCTGGATCCCTTAGCTCCTTCTCTGTCCAGAAAACAAGCACACTCATGTTCACGGTCTTGAAAGCTCAACACCTTCCCTCCATTGTTTTCTGGTTTTAACTTGGGTTCAACTGACGCGTGAATTCAGTTTCATCCTCAGATCCAGCCCGAGGCACTTCCACACCAATTGTGCCAACTTCGGGATTCAGTCTGGGTTTTGCTGGTGTTTTGCGACTCACTGAACCGCTACTTCGTCATGAGTTGGGCAGCGGATGGAAAGAGAGTCGAGCCTCGGTAACACATCCGGATGACAGAGCAAATCTGCTTCCCTGCTCCTCCGCTGCTAAAAGCTCGACTGCAACTCACGCTTTGTCGCTCAGCCCAGATGTTGCGCGGTCACCACGAGACTGCCCGAAGCTACGCCGGGGGCCAGGTCTGCCGCCAGCGCTCCGCAGCAGCCCTGCGCCTGACAGCATTTGGATTTAAACTGCTGTAGGAACACGTCAACCAACGTTTCCAAAACAAGCTCAGTCATTAAAAAAAGCAACCGTGACTTTATGAAGCGCTGAAGGGATTAAGCTGAACGTTATCAAAGTCCTGTGCAAACTTAGGTCGGGCCAACTTACAGATGCAAAGTATGTACCAACTTACTCACACGCTGCTGTGCTACTCTGAACCAGGAATCCTTCAACTCCGTACACGCTTCACCTGTGCAAAACGTTCAGGAGGAGCTTTTCTTTTTTGCATGGATCTGCTGCTAAAATTCTGCTCCCTTGAGTACAGCAGTTAGCAAAGGAAAATAAAGACTTCTAGCAGACAATGGAAAGGCTCTAAAGAATTATTTTGTTTTTAAAGATGCTGCCTTTAGCTTTCCCTTTATTTTGTAGCATCATGCACCAAAGGACATTACTTCTGCAGGCACAAGTTCATGCAGAGAACACCACTTTCACTAAAATAGAACTACTTCAGGTTATGCAACACTCATTAAAATTACAAAACCTCTCAAAAACCTGACCAGCATGTTAAGGCGCACTTGAGCTCTGTTTGTTAAGTTAGCGGCTGCATCATGCAAACTGGCAGCAAGGAACTCCGCAGAAACAGAAACAGGAACAAACTTTCATGCCTGATGACAAGGCAGAAACTAAGAACACCTAAGGGCACGGATAAACTTCCCCGGCCCATCTCTGGAATTCACGGAGGATATGCCAATTCTTTCTGAGGAAGGTTGAGAATGAGCAGGAGTACAAGAATATTTTTCATTTTATCCCTAGCCATACTATATTCTCCATTTCAAAATTCCTATGAACTTCAGTGAATTCTATGAAATTAATTCCATCTCATTTCCTGTGAGTACAGGGATCTTGTTTGCTGGACAACAGCCAAGGTAAGCAGCCCCAAACACTTACCAGTCCGTCCATAGTCTCAACAGAGACAGAAAGTCCTAAAGTCCCAAAACGCTATTGTTTTGTACAACTCTGCTTTGGCAAAGATTATTATTCCAGAAAGAAGCACATTTTATAGATGTAGCAGTTCAAGGTAGCTTAAGATAAAGTCATTAACCAATTGCAGGAGGAAGAGTAGATGGTGCAGTTAGCCTGGGCTAGGATTAACACCAAACCCTGCAACATGACAGCGATCGAGAACATTTCCTACCACAGAAATACTCCCTTCCCTGCCCGCCAGTGGCATACGGTGCTATTTAGTGATCAGGATGATTCACTGCTGCACTGCAATGAAGGTCACTTCCCGTCTCGGATGGCAAGAATCTAATATAACTTAACACCAAAAAGTGCAAGTTTACTTAAATATTCTATAATATATACGTAAAATTAATGCTGAATGAATCAATTAAAAAAATACCCACAAACCAAAACAACCAAAAAAAACCCCCCCAAAACCCCCCAAACCGCAACAATCAAGAGTTCTGAACTTAGACCAAGCTGTCAATCCTTCAAACTTTGGGAATTAGCACTGTGAGACAGGCAAGCAGAACTAACAGCCTTTTAAGATCAGCCAAAAAACCAGTCATGCCACACTCGCTTGTGCCACGTAGGATTAACAATTACATATTCATGCCAACGCACTGACAAACAGCAAGGTCTTGCACGCAAGCCGTCTGGATTACTGCTGCTAGCTCAAATCACAAGCACACACCTTTTTCTTGCCTCTGCTGGCTCATACCAGTGGGTTTCAGCTGCCTTTGTTTCTCTCGGTCTGGAGCGGCAGACCTGGCTGGCAGAGTCGGCACCCCTCTTGACTTTGTGGGTCTCATGTAGCCTTTTATCTGTTCTGCTGCTTTAACTCTCTCTTTCTTTGCCTCCTTCACAGCTTTTTGTCCACATTCTTCTTCTTTTTCTTTAGTTGTGTCTTCAGTTTTATCTACTTCAGACTTCAACGCCAGGGCATCTGTCAGGTGAGCTTCCCCCCTGTGAGCAGCATCCTCTTCTGCAGGCTGAGAGTGACCTTTATTGTCATCTTTGGGACTTATTTGGGCTGTTTGGGCAGCTGTCAGATTCAAACCAGCCGCCTCCGCTTCAACCGCTTTATTGCCCAAACCGCCCGGGTACTTCAGTGAGCCCTGCTCGCTCTTCTTGCCTCCGTCCAACTCAGGCTCTTCAGCTTTACTCTCCGTCAACGCTCCTGCCGCAACCTGTGACACGGCTGCTTCTGCTCTGCTCTCTGGTGTCGCCGCAGGCTCTGGGGAAACGCACCCAGTGTCCTTCTCTCCGGGAGAGCTGGCTGCTTCTAGTTGCTCCGTCCCTTTGGCACCTAGAGGAGCTGGTGTCTTTTTTGAACCTGCCACCTTCTGAGGAAGGTCTGAGGAAGTGCTGTCAGTGTTTTGCTTTTTATCAGTGGTTCTAGTTTCTTTAGCATCCACCTTTGCTCCAGGAGAAAGGTGAACTTCGTCCTTCTTTGCTTTGATGTCCCCTTTAACTGAACGGTCCAAAGAAAGCGGTTTACCTGCCTCACTCCCATCCTGGGAATCAGCTTCTTTGGTTTTACCATCTTTCTTTGAAACCTCTTTTCCAGCCCCTCTGTGTCCCAGACTGATCAGTTGCTCAGAAGATTTCTGCAGTTCTATCTCCTTCTTAGCACCAGGTGCGGGCTCTTTGCTGCTCTTCTCTGCTACTGCTTCAGGAGGAGGAAGCCCCTTCCTTCTTGCACCCTCATCTGTCTGCTTTGGGAAGCCAGGAGAAACATCGCCAGCATTACCGGGGCCACTTACTGCAGTCTGAGCAAAGGATTCAAAGCTGCTTCCTTTATTATTCCAAAGCGTTTGAGGGCCAAGGGGCAAGCTTTTAATATTTCTGTTCTCATCTACCAAATCCATGTCTTCCATTCCATATCCCATCTCGGATGCTATGGGAGGCTGCTCGGAAGCGTTTTTAGCCTTTTTACTACTCCCATCATAACCCCTCTTTTTAGATCTGTCAGTAGCTGTGGCCAAAGCATGATCTGCCACTGCTGGATGCTCTAGGGTAGGAAGTCCACCTCCCATGCTGCAAGGAGCCGGACTTTCTGCTTCAGAATTGTCAGGTATCTCCATGCCACGAGGAGGAAACGTCTCTGCACCTGCTTTGTGCTCCAGAAGACACGGCTGCTGCAAGTTAGCCTCCATCTCTTTGCATTTCTCTTTATGACTTGTGTGTGATTTTTCTGGCTCCAGAGGTATAGCAGGAGCTTGTGCTTTTGTAGTATCAGTTAGGTCACCTAGCAGACTCGCTGAAGTACTGAAATTAGCCTCTTTGCCTTTATCAAAAGACTGAGTTTGTTTAATATTTCCCACCTCTTCACCTACGGCAGGGATGTTACCTGGGCCCAGCGCAAGAGAGGGCTCGAGACTACTTTCAGCCTTTTTACCTTTCACATCTCTACTATTTTTCTTAGGCTTGTCCATCACCAGCTCCCTGGCGGGACCGTGCGCCACAGCTGCATCTGTCCAGTGCGCAGGGAGAGGCTCGGATGTATCTAGTTCCTTACCTTTATTCACGGGCCAAGTTTCTTTAGTGTTGACTATTTCTGGCTCTGCTGTCTCTCTTTTATGACCTGAAAGAACCAGCTGATTAGAGAAACTTCCTCTATTGCCACCCTGTATTTCAGGCTTTTCCAGCACCTCTTTGGTCAAACCTGTCAGATCCTCCAGCAAAAGCTCTCTTTCAAAACCAGACGCCTTATCTTTATCAAAGGCCGTTTCTTTTGCGCTTCCAGCCACCTTGTCTTTGCTTGGAAGACTGCTTGTTTCCACCCCAGCCTCCAGAACAGCTGCCTGCCCCAAAGGACTTGTTTCAGGTTTTTTTCTTTTCCCATCACTACACCTCTTCCTAGGTTTGTCTGCCACCAGCGTTGCATCAGAATTTCTCACAACCGATTCGCCTGCACAAGTAATTCCAGCCTCTTTGCCTTCATTAATCAGATTTACCTCTTTCGTTTTGCTGACCGTGTCGGCCATAGCAAGATGCTTTGGTTGGTCTGAAGCACCCGAATCAGCTCGTTCATTTTTTCCAACGCCTTCTTTAGGCTTCTCTGTTACCAGTTCAATTGACCTTTGCGCTTTAGCTGCATCTGATGAATTCTCCTGAGAACACTCGGCAGTAATACAGCCCCTCTCTCTGCCTTTATCACTAACTTCCTTAGTTTTATCAATTATGTCACGAAAACTACTCGGGTCCACCTTATTCTCAAGAAAAGGCTGCTGGAAAAAACCTCTTTCCCCTTTTTTACTTCTTCCATCACTACCTCTTTTTTTTGGCTTGTCTGCAGGATAAGCATGTGCAACGCTTACTGACGGAGGTCCTCTTGCAGGAAAACCTCTGCCTTTATCAGGGAAAGTTGTTTCTTTTACAGCCTCATCTGTCCTCACTCCATCAGTAAGTTTGCTCACATCCTCCGAAAGCATCATCTGCTCAGAGAAGCTTTTGATTTTTTTTACTTTCCCTTCACCACGCCTTTTTTTAGGTCTGTCCATCCCATGTGCAATATTGGGATCTTTTCCAGTCTGCTGCTCTAACGCAATAAACCCTTTCCCTTTGTTTTTATCAGGGGAATCTGCTACCATCACTCTGTCCGCTGCTTCAGCGGAGGTGGGGTGTTTGGTTGCATCAGACTTAGCTGACAGAAGAAACGGCTGCTCTGAAAAACTGTCAGCCTTTCTGTTTTGCAAAGCGGCTACTTCCTCAGGTTTTGGTAAAGCTAATGGCATAACAGGCATCTTAGTATTATCTGTTGGAGCCTTTGACCCTTCCTCTGCAGTACGAAAGTCAGTGGCCATGCACTTATCGGAGGACACTGCTTTAGTTTCATCAGCTGCCTTTGGCTCATTAGGAAGCTTGTCCGACGGGGCTGCAGCCTCCAGAAGAGCAGGCTGTTTGAGGGATTCCTTTTCAACCCCTCTGCTTTTTTCACAACTACCTCTTTTCTTTGCTGCTTCTTCCAGTGACCCACTGGAAGCCTGAAGCTCACGGTGGACAGTGTCACTGAACGCCTCACACCTGGGAGATGTGCGTTTAGCCTCCTTATCTTTATCAGAAAGGAGCGATTCCGAAGGTTTGGTCTCTAAAGCAGTTTCTGCTTTGCTTAGATCGATCGCTTCTGAAAGAGATGCTGTCAGGTCAGCACATGTTGGCTCCTGATGCTCCCTCTTCTCATTTTTATCATGAAAATCTCTTTCCATAGGCTTGGCTGGCACCTTTGCTGTAACAGATTCCCCCGCCTTAGTCTTGCCTACCTGCTGCAAGGGAACCTCTTTTCTTTTGCCTTGAGATTGCAACATCGAACTGTCACCTCTCATTTCTTCCGTTTTCATGGTGTCCCCATTTTTTGCATCCAACACAGATTCTAATGGCACCGTGGGTGTTTGGGCCTGCTGTCCTGGTGCTGCCACTGAGAAGGTGTTTTGCTCATCCAGGATACGACTTCCAGTTATTATTTTAGTGTCCTTTGGCATGTCTGAAACTCTGCTTCCTGAGGCAATTGCCTGCTCTTTGCGAGCTTCAGCAGGCATTACGGGACGGACATCCGGTTTTTGCAATTCAAGAGCAAATGAGGAATTTCTAGGAGCTTTTGAGACCGTTACATTTTCATCCCAGAACTCCATTGTTCTTGGCAGCTGGTTTCTCTTTTGTTTTGGTTTCTTTTTCTTTTTCTTCACAATGGCCAGAGAACCTTCCAAATCCCAGCTCTCCCTCGGTATGTCTCTGCAGCTCTCCACAAACTCCGACAGCACATTGGATGGCTGCTCGGTTGCCTTTTTATGTGAAACCCTAGTGCGAGGGGATGTTCCAGCAACACATCCGAGTTCCACTACCGAATAGGGGTCTACTTTTGGGTCAGTACTCTTCTGCTGTGGGAGACCTATTAGACGTTCCTCTGGTACATCTGTAATAGGCACTGGTGCAGGCTTTGCTCTGCCAAACCTGCGTTCACTCGATTTGTTAGCTTGCCTTATTTGTGCAGTAGGTAGACCTGGAATACAGGAAGCCTGCTCAAATATCAGAGTGACTATTTGCTTTGTAAAATAATAAATATACTCTATATGTGATTTTAGCCATCTAAAACAGTCCACACAGTCATATATGCAGAATTTTCTGGCACTGATGCCACACTAATCCTAAAGCCCCCTCAGTAGGGCTGGGATAGACATTAATGCTCAAACTCCATTTAAACTACTACCGATAAATACGTCAATGCTATTTAAAAATATGTTATTTCTGATACATGCTCTTACCCCACCAAAAAGCAACAGTTCTTGTAAGGACATGCTATTGCTTTTTAAAAATGCATTAAGGATCCATTTTGTCATAGCAAGACAAGATAACAGATACACTTTTTATATCTCTCTAGCTGGCATCCTTCCAAAATGTGAAAATAGAAGTTTAGTGCAAAGATGAGACCGGGGAAGAGAGAAGGGGCATAACGGGGAAGGGGGAGCAAAAGAGCTAATTTTCCAAGAGCACCCACAGTGGCAGCAGTGGAAGGCAGAACCTCTGGAACAGAAGTCATTTGCTGCACTCCATTATAGGCAGCGCTAGGTTTCCTTAGCTACACGCCACTGATTTTAAAGAGAGCATCAGTCATTTGTCAGTCAGCCCTGGCCCACAAATCAGCCTCCAGTCACAAGTGTAAGCAATAACAGCTCATCAGAGAGGCTGGCTTAGCGGAGCAGGAAAAAAAAATTACATTTTCCTTTGGTAATTACAAAACTCAATTTGGAAGGAGGTCTTCACTAGGAATATTGTAATAAGAATTAATGGTCCTTTTTAATACCAAAATAAAAAGTTAGCGGCAATGGCAGAAGGATGGTGAGCTTTTAAATTCTACAGCAGAAGAGATATAAGCCAGTCCCCGTGATAAAGTACTAGTAGCGCCCATATGTGGGCTTTAAGTCTGGTGAACATGGAGGGGGAAAAGAGTATTTAAGAGGTCAGGGGTTAGAGGCAAAGTGCAAGGAGAATCATCGATGGATGCAAAGAACCGCACAGCTGCTTGGTGCAAAAAAGATTTCTGCTTGCTCAAGTGGCAACGCAGTCAGTAGGAAAAGGTGAACAGTGTACAGAGGATATTTCCATTCTCAGACTGAATTATTTATATTCTACCTGTGGGCTCCTGCAGGGTTTTTTCTTGGTGAGGTTCTGCATGTTGGACATGGTTGTGCTCAGCCTCCTCCTTTTGTTTCTCTGTAACATCCACGGTAGTAACAGATTTTTCTGGAAGGAGATCTTTATTTTCTAGTGCAACGGCTTCTTTTGCTTCTACTGGAACCGAAATAGGAAAAACAGGAACAGAATGCTTCAGTTCTTACGAATACAGGCAACCTGCAGTTTAAAAGCAAACCCTTCAAAAGGGTAGAGGTTTTATTTTATTTTTAATAGGAATGAAGTTTATAAGATTTGGTAGTCTACTATGCATTATCTCCTCACAATCCCATTTTAAACAGCAATTTTATATTCTGGTAGACCTGCCAAGGTGGAGGTAAAACATGAAGCAAAGACTGTCTTGGGGCTTAAGCACAGGGTGAGGGTTTGGCTTTGGGTGGGTTTTTTTTCTCCTCTTTGTAATCGACCAAATCCAGACTATTCTAGCTTTCCACTGGAATTCAAATCCAGAATATATTCCATCATCAGTCTGGAGTCCCTGTCTCATGCTAATTATCTAATAGTCATATATACCTTAGAATATATTCATGCAGATGCTACAAAATTCCTAGCTGCACATAATTATAACAAGTTTTAATTTGTAAGACGTAATTAACATTGGAGAACCGTTCTATATGTAATTAATTTTATTTAAATTTTAAATAGAAATAAAAATTACAACAGACCTTGGTACAACAACTGTGGATGAGGAAGAAAAAGGCAGGTTGTGTGATGGTAATTTCAAATGTTAAGACTACCATCTATTTATAACAGCCCCCATGTAAGCACACACTAATAACCTTCTTGAAATTAAACCTTTGTTTCTTTTTCCTTGATAAGGACTGGAGAACAGCGTCTGTGAGAAAGAACTTAGGTGGTGAGGCAGAATTAGCTGATAGCAAAGTGCTGGCTCCAGTTTTGTCCTGTGGTTTGCATTTCTCACCTGCTGGTTCTGAAAGATAGTTCGTGTGTTCTGGAAGATGCTCTTCATGGTGGCTGGGAGGCGGTCTGCTGTCTTCAGCTTCCTCCAAACGATCAACACAAGCTTCTGGGACTTTCGATTCTTCTTCCACAGTTGCAGTTGCTTCTGCAAACACAATGTAAGGAATAACAATTCTTATTGTTTTCAATTTAGATCCGATTAAGCAAGATCAAGATCACTTCCTCACCTAATTCTACCTTCCACAAGAAACTAAAAGGTTTTCCTCACTTTCAAAACAGTGCTTTTTAGGATCACTCTCTACCAGCTCTCCCTCCCCGAAAGCCCGAGTGTTCTGCTAAAACAAATCTCCCGGTATTGTCTGGTACTTACTCTTCCATTCACGCACCTATGCCTCAGTTACTACATTCTAGTGGGGATTTTTTTTGTTAAAACTTCTCTCTATTGAAATTTATTCCTATCGCTAAACTGAAGAGTATCAGAAAGACTGAAAGAAAAGAAAGTATCTCCCTCCAACTCTTCCTGCAGTCAACCCACGTGCACTGCCTCTGCCCAGTACTATCTGTTATATTTTGGTGGTCATTTTCTCTCTGAAAGGATAGCGTCCTTTGAGCAGTCTGTGCAGCACAGAACATCCATTGTCCGCCACATGGAAAAAACCAAAATGCCCGCCTTGCCATTTCGACGCCTATAGTCATTCCAAAGAAATGTCACCAAATTATCAAGAAACCCCGTCAATCTATTCAGGAACTGTTTTCAAGATAAGAAGCTTTGTTCAAAACCGCTGTGTCCTACAGGATGCGCAGAGACTTCGGTATATGCTGAGGATGATAGTGATACAAAAGTAATTACTAACCCGGATGAACTAAAATGTCTCTATGGCTGTCCTAAAAAACCCCATATATTACTGCTAAGAACATCAAGTAAAAAAAAATTATCATTAAGACAGTCTAGTTTTATATTTTATAAGCAAAAAATCCTCGTGAAGCACTCTGTCTGTACTTGACAGCCAAACTGAGCTCTACTTAAGATGTTTTGTGCAAGGCACATCATAGTCTCAGCTACTAAGAAAATATGCTTTTGATTTGACAGTCTTATGACAATTGTGCATCTGTGTAGCCATCACCGTGCGCTACCAGGAGCGTTGCTGGTAGTGCTCTGCCAGCTTACAGCAGCCTTCTCACACCACTTGCCATGCTGTCTCAACCCTGAACGAAGCTTTCAGGCATACACTCACCTGCAGGAGGCTTGTCAAAGGGTGACTTGTCTTGCCCAACAGAAGACTCGGATGTCATCAGCTCTTCAGATGCAGCAACCTTGATGTCGGCTGCAGAGACAGGCTTAGCTTCTGCAGAGGCAAACCCAGAATCCATGGCAGGAAGAGGTTTGGCTTCTGCTACAGGAGCAAACCCAGAATCCATGGCGTGATGATGGTTGACTTCTGCTGCAGGGGCAAACTCTGCATCTGCTACTGGTGCAAACTCGGAATCCATAGCTTGATGACATTTAGGATCTGCTGCTGGGGCAAATGCCAAATCCATAGCATGGTGAGATTCCGCATCTGCTGCTGGGGCGAATGCCAAATCCATAGCATGGTGAGATTCCGCATCTGCTGCTGGGGCGAATGCCAAATCCATAGCATGGTGAGATTCCACAGCTGCTGCTGGGGCAAACCCTGCATCTTCTGCTGGAGCAAACTCCAAATCCATAGCATAATGGGATGTAGCATCTGCTGCTGGGGTGAAGCCCACATCCGCCACTGGGGCGAATGCAGCATTGACAGCATTAGGAGGCTTGGCTTCTGGTGCAGGGGCAAACCCAACACCCATAGGCTGAAGGGGGTCGGCTTCTGCTGTAGGTGCACATCCAGCAGCCAGAGCTTGAGGCGGCTTGGTGTCTCCTGCAAGAACAGACCCAGCTTCTTCTGCAGAAAAGGACATGACATCCAAGGCAGGAACACACACTGTGTCTGCTACAGAAACACAGATCACAGAAATCAACAGAAAGATACGGAATGTAAGCACCCAACAGTGTGGTTTTATGACTAGAGAAGACGGGGCTTTCGCTCCACGTCTGTTTTCTTGTCTTTCAGCATCGCTTACTCCCCCTGCTTACACCAGCGCACTCAAGTTGTACCAGCCTTTGACGCTCCTCAATGCACCCAAGTGCTTTTCCTACTACAGTCTCACGTGCCTTGCTTTGTATCCTTGACTACGGTGTTAGACATCCATCTGCTCCTAACATACATCAGCCAAAAGATGCATTGTTTTCATTTAAAAACCACCTGATGCTACGTAGCTGGCAAGAGACCAGAGCTGCTGGATCTGCTGCAAGCAACACATTCCAACAGAATGGAATCACAACGGGCGTTCTGTCCCATAAAGCAGGACACAGAAACTTTTGGGGTCACCTTTACGAGCCCAGCTGTGTATTCCATCAGCAGAAAAAGTCTGGAAACATTCCGGAGCCATACATACTTCATTTTAAATATTGTCTATGCTGTTCACGGGAGGTACGGTGCTGCAACATGAGCAGAAGCACTGGCACTCCTGACACAAAAGACACTGCCATCCAGTGAATCGCCACCTGCCCTTTAGTCTTTCATGCCCAACTTGGCCTCATTCATTTTTTTACGTAATATCTACCGAACACTGGGCTGTTAGCTTCAAAATAACATTTGTCAGTTCACAGTACAATCAAACCTCTGCATTTAAGTTGGCATTTTCATAAAAACCCCTTAAAGGAGTGTTTTCAGTCAGTTTTAGTTTAACGTTTCAGCTATCTGGAGGCAAGTTTTTACAATTTATCAAAAGCCAGAAGATTTCTCTTCTGCAGCTATTAATTTCCACAGCCCCAAGCACTACCCTCACTCTGCGTAATGCAGCACGGTAACCTGAACATCTCAGCTATATTGCTGAGTAGATGTTAAAAAAAAAAATAATATAACATTTCTACTGATTGTTAGAGTCACATCTAAAACTATCCTCCCCAACAATGGAAAATACATTAAATCTTAAATTAGACACTTAAACTGAAAAAGGAAATAAATTAGAAAAATGGAAAATAGTACCTTTTAAAATAGCACTTTGGGATCCATTTAGATAAAACCAATATTCCAGTGAACCAAACCAAAAAGATCCATTATGCACTAGGTTTCATCTGGGTTTGCCCCCCGACTTTTTATGTGATATCATGATCCTCTCCAAAATAAAATTAAAAGCTTGTGATTTTACAGAAGAAAAAGACAGTAAAGAAATAGGTATTAAAAGTAGTATGGATGCTCCCTGGTGAATCATGGAAAATACTGGAATAAAGCCTAAAGAAACTGGACAAAGACTGGTGCAAAATGCATCATGAGTCTGATGCGGTATATAAATACCTTAAAAACTCTTTAAAGAGTCTTTAAAATGGAGAGTTTTCAAGGTATTTACATATAGCATCAGTCTCGTGGTATAACCACTTTCTTGACACACTTTAACGTTTTTCTGGAGCTAACATTTTGAGAAAGTAAAGGATCATTAAATCAGTTACTGGACTGTGACACAAGGGTTGAGAAGTCGAGTAGACTTGCCATTTCTCACCAACACAATTCAGGTATCCTAAACCTTTAGTCCCAACGGAATTTGTTAATGCCTTGCTGCGTTTCCTTCAGAAGAGGCAATCACATACCTTCTTCCACCATTACAGCTTGCTCACGAAGGGACTAATCTCAGCACCAGCCTTTAGACTGGGGCAACTTTACCTGATGCCGCAGCTTTTGGTCCATCAGTAGCTTCAGCCTCTCCTGGGGATGCTGTTACTGCAGTAGGAACGAAACCAGGAGCCACTGCTACGGGGCTTTCCGGCAAATTCGGCTTTATTGCTTCCATCGCTGTGGGGGGCACTGGGCATACAAAACAAAGACTGATTAAGCACCTGGGTCTTAGCAACCGGCTTTCTCTTCTGGAGTTGCCAGGATGTGAATCACCCTCTCAAGGTGCAGCTTGCTCTGCGCTGCCTGCAGCGGCAACCCTGATGGGTAAGCTCCCCCACTGCAGCATCCCAGCCGGGTTGGACAAAAACAGAATTGGTTTTTATTGTCAGCTTTCAGAAGATTAGTCTGTGCAATACTTAGGAAAACACTTGCTTCTTGAGAGAAGCAACTGCTGTGACAAAGTCGAGTAACGTTCAGTTACAAAGCATCCCAGTTCTAGCCTGAACCCTAGGTAGAGCCACCAGCTCCAGGACTACCTTCTACCCAGGACCAGCGTTAAACTACTCTCCCTTTAGCCTGTTGACCAAAATCAGCAATAAAGATCCCATTATGGATCAAATATCATAATATACGTGCAACCACAATGGAATTATTTACTCAATGGAGCTTCAAAGGTTTAACTGTAACCACATCTAAAGACAACTGGGCAGAGTAGATAGTTTTGCAATTAGAATTTAGTTTAAAATTCTGTTGATCATGCATGAGCCAAAGTTATGTTTGTTGGTGCCCTCAGCTTTGTTGACCCTTGGAAGCGGCAAACACAAGCACTCTGACTTACCAGTCAGTCAGCAGATTTGCCTCTCAGTGTGTACAAAGGCTAGAATCCTTGACAGTAAAGTTCCAGTTTTAGAGTTCCTTCTCACGGGTAAATGTTATCCATCCTAGTTATTATTTTAGTGTCAAGTAATGCTTGAACACAGATTCCCAACTGGAGTTTACCTTACTTTCACTGTAATGGAGTGGAGGCACAGTCTGGAGTCCGCAGAGCTTGCTGCTGAACACACTTTTTTGCACACATCTGCATCTGCTAACTTAATTCCCCAAGACCCATGAAAAGGCATGCTTTCAGTGGGTTAAAGCCCTGCTATGTGATATTCCCCCAAAAGGGCACGCCACTAATATCTACTGACGGTTGGGCTTGGAACTGCATATATTAAATTTGTCACTCTAAATTAGAAGGAAACAGTCAATAAAATGCAGGGTTCTCCCTACCCGTTACAGCACCAAACCAGAAAACATGTGTTAAGTACCATCTCTCCAAAACACACGTTTCTATCCTAAATTGATTTGAGCACCAGAAACAGTGTTTTTCTTCGTCAGGTCCCACTTCACTGCACTGCAGCCTTGTGTTTCTTGAAAAGGCAGACAAGAAGAGAAGCTCTGCTTCTGCTGTTCAGAAACTCTCTATAGGTGGTTCCTGCAGATCAAGTCAAAACTACTTTTACCTGGTGGCTCAGCAAAGAAAGAGGCATCTGGTCCCTTCGTGTCGTGCTGAGCTCCCATCCAATGTTCTTCAGGCACTACAGAAAACAAACGCATTTAGTCCTGCCACTGCCACCAACACCGCTTTATTTTTTCAGCTGAAGGTATTTGACCCTGCTGCTCTGTGAGTTCATTCTCAGGTAACTTTTCAGTTCCCTTTAAGAACGGTACCAGAACATCACATTCTTCTGCGACTATTGTTAGTGAAAGCTTACAACAGAGAAGAGTTGTAACCAGCACTGACTCCAGAACCCAACAGAGCAGGTTCTTCGCTCAGTTATTCTGGCCAGCTGGCTCTAGGTGGCCCTGCTTGAGCAGGGAGTTGGACAAGACGACCTCCAGAGGTCCCTTCCAACCTCGAGCATTCTGTGATCCCCTAAGATTAGAACAGTCACGCTGAACCAAGAACTGTCACTGCCAATAGGTTATTTTCTAATCTTGACTCATTTTATTTATCAACTCCTTCACCAAGATTCTTTAGGACTAATACGCAAGAATCTTCCATCCAGCTGCATATCCTTCAAACCCAGCAAGTAAGGCAAACATCTCTTTCTTACCTGCTTTGTCTTGTAGAAATTCTGCAGTTGAATCAAGGCCAATGAAGGCTGATGGGTCTAGAGCCTCTGCAGGAGAATACATGGGCCCCAAGAAAGGTTGTTCGGGTACCATCATAGACCCATGTGGTGCTAATGAAACAAAAAGACTATTTGTTAATCCCTGTGCTAACCCTAATGACCCCCCTCCAAAATCTAAAGTCTATACAACACTTGGAAAATCAACTATTCTGTTCTGCTCACAAGCACTTTAGATAAAGTTTGTAAGCAACTCTCTCAATTAGCTCACCTTTACAAACTTCACTGTAAATTATGCATGCATCTATAATTTTTTAACAAGGTAAACACAGGCAAATTATTTCCCTTTTGCGTTCTCCTCCTGTTCCCATGAATCCTTGTTAATAACTGCTTGAATTCCCGTAGTCCAAACACTGAAGACCACTTTGTGAAAAAAAAGTCCACACATATTTGGTTTCTAGCCAGGAAGGCAAGAGCCATTGGTAACTTTGGCTTCAACTCAACTTGTCTAGATGTCTTATCTCCTTCTGCCTAAATATAGTTTTAAAAAGAGCCCTTCCTGGAAGTAGCTAGTGGAATGGCTTTAGGCGCATGCAAAAAGATTGTTGTTTTAAAAAAATCATATGAAGTGATTATATAGTCTGTGCATATATCAGCTTAATGGTTTTCAGTACGTGAAAGTCAATAGAGAAAACACCAAAACCTGCCTGTCAGGGTCAAATACCAAGCAGGAGCTCACCATGGATGTCTCTGGAAGCATCAACATGGTCCATGAACAACGGCACATTCTTCATGTCAGTAGGAAACGATAAATCAGGCAGATTCTCCCCTCTGTGCATGCTGAAGGGGTCTGGCAGGAGACAAGAACAAGGTCAGCGTCACCACACAGGGGGAGGCATGATGCAGAGTAAGATTATTTTAAAACAAGATGAAGATGCACCTGACACCACCACTGAACTTCCAGGGGAAAGCCACTGTCAAGATTATTTACTGGAGCAAACTCCTTCAAAATTCAAATTCATGCCCAACAGTAAAACATGATCGTTCAGACTGCTTCCGAGGGAGAACTGAGTGAAGTTTAGATTACGACTGCTGCATGGAGAACCTGTCTCCTCCTCTCGGGGAGGAAGCATCTGTTTCCCACCTGATGGACAGATACAGCTTAACCTGCGTCAGGAACAACGGCTGAGCTCCGGATCTGTTAACTCGACAGCAGACCAAGGAAAGCCTGCGTAAGCTACACGCTCTCCTCCCCAAGAACAGTACACCAGTATAAACCGACTGGTGAGCCAGTATTTTAACCAAGTTACAAGCCAGAGGGGAAAAGGACACATTTCCCAGGCAGATGAGCAGCCTTCGCCCTTAGCTCCAGATCAGACGCGCTGGTGAGGCTGTCAGGATCTTTAGTTCACGTCTGCAAGTTGTCTGGGGTCAGCTTTGGTTGGTCTAACACGCATTAGCTTTGTTCTGGCTTTGGTCTGTGTTTTAAGTGGGTATATCAATGTCACCTGCAAAAGATGGTATTTTAGCAGCTGAGGATTCAGCAAAAGAAAATTCCTTTTCTGCAAGTTTTACTTTTTGTGTGCACACATCTCCTTTCCTCTCTAGCGATCAGCACGGGCATTCAAGCCAGGCGGGACAGAGAACAACCATGCTGGGTTTTATAAAATGGATGACTTAACCAAAACGCCGTGAGTGAGAAAGCAGACAGATGACCTCACTGACAGAATAAAGCGAAGAAGAGATGACCCTTCATTGAGTTAGTCACTGTGCCATAACACAGTCAAGGGCAAGACACTGCAAGGGGAAGGAAACATGGCATTCCTCTCTCAAACAAGTCGTTCTGTAGTTTACAACCCCCTGGATGTGTTTTATGATCAATGATTCCTAACACCTCTTGCTGGCCTGTGCCAGAGGTACACTGCATTTCTCTCCGGGCAGGCACAGCCAAGCAACGAGAGGTTTCGACTCAATTGGCCTCTTGCAGACGAGTGACATCTCACGACTATCTCACACGCTGCATTACCCAGGAGCTGAAGGACTCTCTGTTCCCGAAATGGCTGTCACACACTCGATTTTCAGACACTGCACAGATTTCTTCCGGTTAAGCACAATTAAAAGGGATTCAGTTGAAGGCTTGTTATTAATTTTTATGTCAGGCATGTTATCTGCAGGAATGACAGCTGAACTTCAACTGCTCACATGTCCATGGTGCTCCAAGATGTCAAGACCAGGTGAGCTGCATGAATTCTTTTGTAAATTTTCCTTTTATAAATCTATCAGACTATTTGAGATGCCATGACAATGTCTTGTTTCAGAGTATGTTGCAGAAATTTTTAATTTCAAGCTGTTTAAAACAGTGTTACCAAGATTAAATAACTGCCTTTTTTCCCATTAAAAAAAACAACAAAGAAAACAAACCCAAAAAAACCCCAACAACAACGAAAAAACCCACACCACAAAAATCGCAAACCCACAAAACAGGCATCATGACTGAAACCAATTTAAAAACTAAGAGATGCCGATGATCTCCCCTCTTTGTCCAGCAGTTATATGACGTGGCAAAACTGGGCCACCCAGACTGAACTCTGCCTCTGCTCCAGAGGGAGAAAGGGGAGAAGTGGAAGGAGTTATGGCTGACCTTTTGTTTCCCGTCTCCAAAGATCCCCCACAAACTCAAAGCGGGCCTGCGCCCTACGCAGGTTTTAGCATTTTTGCGACTGGTAAGCGATGCTGCTCTGCTGATGGCAAGGTGATGCCTCCAGCAAAACACACCGCAGCTGAAAACTGAAAGGCAGGTGGGTAAGGATGGCCTGTGCGGATGGGATACGGCCCGGTCAGGAAATTACCAGTTCTTGTATTAAATGAGCCCTGAAAAGAATTCTCTACTTGCTCAAAATTGGCAGCTTGTTTAGAATATTATGAAGCCAGATAAGTGTTAAGAATCTGAGAGTATTGTTTCTAGACAGCTGGAGGTAACATCGACAAAGCATTTATGGAAGTGTCTTCTCAGCTCGCTTCCATAGATACTCGTATCCTTCGCTGTTCGGAGACATAGTTCCAGTTTGCCAATGACTGCGGACTAATAAAACCATATTACTGTAGATCGCTTCAACAGGAACTCCTTGTATTTAGGTATTTACCTGTAGTTACAGTAATAAATCACGATACCTTTGTGGTTCAGGGCCTTGCAGCACTTTCAAAGCTTGCAAGCAATTAGATAATGGTTGAGTTTTACTTATTCTACACGACAATAACATTTTTAAAACAAGTAGCGCGTAAAATACGTATGTATGGCTTTGCCCATAACTGTTACTTCCATAGGGTTGGGTCCCACTGCCAGATCCCAACACAGCGTTTGTAATATATAACAGCAGAGTCCAGAGCAGGCTCAAACGCACCCTTTCAGCTGCTCATGGAAGTGGCAGAGCTGGTATTTCCCATGTTTCTTCTCACCAAGGAACGAAGAATTACAGCAATGCTGGTCGGGAGACCTGTTACACCACTGACCAGAGAATTCTCTCCTTGGGAAGGAAATCATCCTACTGTTTTCCAAACAGCGTGCATAGAAATATTTAATAAACCCGTAGACTTTTATGAGTCTGCTGTTCACAGTTTTCTCCTTCTGCTGACAACTCCTTAAAGCTCGTCTATCCTCTCTGATCCCTCTCCTCAGTTATGGGAATCAACCAAGCCCTAAGCAGAATCTTGTTTACACGGTACCAGGAAGAGCAGCAGGGAGGAATACTTACTTTCATACTGAAGTATACGTGGTACCTTATGCCCGTACAGGTGCACAAGATACTCGAGGGACAGGAAGCCTAAGGAAGCGTGGTGTCATGCAATAAATAACCTACAGATTCGCATTATTCAGGCCAAAAGAATACTGGGTGATGGGCTAGGTATGTAAATTGCTCCTAATCACCAAGTTTGTCATCAGACTATTGAGCATAACTACATCAACATCCCATTCTTTCATCTAACAAAGCAATGGGAGGGACAGATCCAACAACTGTGTTTTAGAAACTCGTGGCTCTTTTGTTCCAGTTGTTCCATGAATCATTTCTTACCCTTGTAACAATATATAATTTCTTCACAGAATCTCTTAGTAAATACGAGATTCAGATAGCAAGACAATAATTTAGTAAGCAGGTCTACAGTGCTCAAAAATAGATTAAAAAACGTTTCATCCTCTTTCAGCCAGTATCTTTCCCAGGTTTATTGCCTGTTGTAATCTGGGCAGCACATACATTCCTCCTACCCTCCAAGAACTAGCAAGTAGCTTCCCATAAGCCTTCTCAAAAATGAGAGAAAATTAGGTGAACGTTGTTGGGTGAAAGGGTATCTTTTTGCAGGGGCAAGTCATGCAAGGTTCATCTAATTTTCAAGAGAGTCAGCAGCCCCGCAGGCTGCCTCTGGAACAGACCGACCTGCATTGCAGACACAGCTACGTGACAGCTGGAACTGGCATTTGAGAGCCAGGGAAGACTCGCTTTCAGCTGTCAACAATTTTGGCGAGGTTTGCACTGAAAGCCACAGTACTCGAGAGCGCTTAAACCGTGGGAGTCAACCCAAAACTGCTATCGCCATGTGAGCCAAGTCAGGGGGAAATCTGCTCACCCACTCTGTGTGCTCTAACACGCCGGACTAGCAACTCCATTTTTAACCAGCTAGACTATGCTCTAGGGCAAGTTAGGGGCTTGATGTGCCAAGTCAACTCTGGTGTCAAGATCTTACGCACTTTAGGAAAACAGAGCAACACATCCTAAAGAACGTAGGCGAGAGTACAAGGCAAGAGAACAAAACCACCCTTAGGGATAGAGGCTAAAATGTTACACAACTGATAAAACAACTGATGCTACAGTTTTAAGAGTAATACAGTCATACCAGCCATCTCCATCGGCTGGAATACAGGCTGTGACTCAAAGCACAAGTCTCTGTCATCCATCGTCCAGGAGTCATTGCGATCGAGAAATTCTTTGTAAGACAGCTTTTCATCCATGATATCTCCTGGGAATACTGAAATTAGAGAAGAAAATGAAACATCAAAAGTGAAACATTAAGCTAAAATATTTGAAATAGTTTATTGCATGATACGACATTCAGAGGCCAACAGATAACATGAACAGTTAGCCAAACCAGAGACCATGAATATTCATTTTTTACTGCTTTGATCCAACTCTTCAAATATAAGAAACAGAATAATGGGAATTTCTGCATCTTGATACACACGTAAGATCAAGAACGGACTCACACGTCAGAGTACTGTCGTGTTTTCAAACGTTGGACAACTCACGCTAGCTCCTTGCACTCACCTTTAGGGAGATTCTTTCAATAATGTATGAGCTGGAACAACGCTGAGACCCCGAACTTGTGAGGCTGAGCAAAGCTTTCAGGTTTGTCAGCACAGAAGTGCTGAGCACAGCCTGCTCGTCAGGTCACAGCGGGGAGGAGGGGAGACCAAAGCCCCTTCCTCTCCTGCCCAGGCATCGACTCCTATGCACCAAATCTGCCCGTATTTACGAAAATGTTAGCGCCACCACAGACACACAGTACCACCATAGATGGGTTTGCTCTCTGTTTTACTAGGAAGACAAACTCCAAGTCATTTAAGTGACTAACTCTTCCCTGAACACCTCAAAGGCCTTTATTTGTATATCTTTCTGTTTCACACTTAAGCATAACCTTCCCCCAGTTTACAATAAAGACAGTTCTCTGAACACATCAACACATCAACGCCTGATGGTTTGTATCTGACCAAGGAAAACGTTCATCTTTCTTTGCTGGCCCAGGTTAAAAACAAAACTGCACTGAGACTAACAGCCTTCAGCACTTTGAGATGTCACAGTCAAGTATTTTATTACTGAAGCCTTGGGAGGCACCTTTCACAGCCTATGAATGCCCCACGGAAAACCACAAGGAAACAAAGAAGTTAAACCACATAAAACTCTTTCAATAAGGTTTGTCACAAGGAATATTAAAAATATGCAGATCAGCCTTTTCCTGAAGTCGTTACAAGCAGTTGGAAGGTGTTTAGAAAACCAGAGGAAGAAAGCTCAGCAGTGAACTGCGACACCCTCCAAAGCAGCACGAAGACACGCCACGGGCTCTCCTCTTCCTCACCTTCTGTCCCTGGTTTTTGTTTTGGTTTGTTTTAAATAACGTCTCCCCTTTGCTCCAGCCTGTTCACTTCTCCCAGCGTTAGCACCTCGGGATGAACTAGCGGACGAGCAAGAGCCTGTAGCATCCCTGCACCCCTGCCACGATACGTGGATGGATGGAACACTGACAACAGCCCCAGCCGCACCAACGCCCGCGTGAACAAGAGGATTTCACGCGGTCCTGGGAGGCTGGGATTTAGAGGCCCGGAGAGTGCTGTAGGCCTCTTGGGGAGGGTAGTCCAGCCCTAAATACTGGGGGGAAGCTTTGGATATAAAGGTAACCGCACGTGCATCTCCACTGACCTCTATTTCTAACATTTCAACTTTAAATCACTTAGCAGAGAAGCAAAAGCAGTGCAGCCAGTGGTCACAGCCAGGATGGGTAAAAAGCACTAAGGCATAAATTAAGTTCTCCTTCTAAATAAGAAGTGCATCAATACGTACAGCATATAAAAGCTAGCTACGAATGAGCTAATGCTTGTGACATTTGATTTACACTTAAAATTAACACCAAAAAAAAAATCCTGAACTGGAGCTGTGACAATACTGGCTACTCCACTGTAGCTCCCTCGTAGTCTCAGCTGTTGCTGTAAAAAGCCCGGTCGCTTCAGCTTTTAAAGACATTTCCAGATCTTGTAGTTGTATCAAAGAAACAAAAATAAATATAGACCCTAAAGTTTTCAGACATGACAAATGCAGTGGAAAGGCTCAGAACAAACACTCAGACTAATGCCTTTTCAGACGAATTTTCATTCTAAGGAGACCTGATTTTGTCAACTCTTCTATTGACAACATTCGACTTTCAAACTGATTTCCAGTTTCTTCTGGAAAGAAACAAAGAATTTACACAAACTCCTTCTCTCAGCCCCTAATGCAATATTCTACGCTCGCTCTCTTGTCAATACATCTCTCTATGCTTTTATAATTTTTACCTTCACTTAGGCTAACAATACTACTTGCAAGACTGGAGCTCAGGAAAGGAAACTGATAGCGTGCCTCAAAAGATATCCCTGCAGACGACCCTTAATTCAGCGCAAAACTGCAGTTAATAAAAGCAATCCCAATGTTAACACACAGAAGGAACAGAATGGATAAAATAATTAAAACCACAGCCCTGGTACATAAAAGCAACGACCGCTGCCTTGTTTAGGAGGCTGAGGCACCAGCCAGTCGCAAACAGAATTCGTAGCAAGGTAGAACAAAGATTCATAGAGGGGTTGTAATAATTCTAATTTTAAAAGTGATTGAGAAAGAGTAAGATGAAAGAGGGCTTTTGG
>VZTV01117238.1:0-25158 GCA_013400875.1 Anhinga rufa
ACAAATTTAAATACAAATTTTAAATACAATTTAAATAAATGATCTTTACTTGCATGAAAAAGTTTTGGAAACTAGGCAGGTTGCATAGTCCTCTCCGAGTTTCAACAATTTCCAGGTCTGGCAGAAACAAGTTCCAAAGCGAAGGGTCCTTCCTTGAAGCCTGTTACTTCCCTGTGTTTAAATTGGGCAATGCTGGCTGCAGGGTGTTGGCAGAGCTCGGCTGCTCTGCTCATTAGAGAAGGGCTGGCTCTGAAGAGGCAGCACAGTTTATTAAACAGGGGGGCAGGCTGCTCCGCTCCGTGTGAGTAACTTGGCCTCTGCAATAGGACAGCTGCAGTTTGCAGTAGTTGATGTTTTCAAATGCAGTTCCGTGTAGTAATATAATCTGCCTGCCAGCTCCATGTTCTTCAGTGCTCTGAAAGTCAGGCAAGGAAAATGGCTCCAAGAAATAGCGAGTGTGCAGAATTTCAGAGAAGTCGGAAGTGCCATTTTGTAAAACATACAAACACTGATTTTATTTCTGATTTCATTCTGCAGAACAGAGCTCTGTCTAGTAACCCAGAAGTATTGGGTTTTTTCTGTAAGGCCAAATGCTTGTAGTTCCTCCGCAGCCGAGAACGATTTATGCCCCCTGAAAAAGGGGGGTAAGAGGAAGGTAAAGCCCGTAAAAAAACTTTTGCATTTTTCTAATCGCTGCAAAGGAGAAGTTTCAGAGGTGTAACAGTCTTTTAAGAGTTTTTTACTCTAATACTAGTTTTTTACTCTAATACTAGTTTTGCTTTTGCTTGTTTCTCTGCTTGCTTATTGCTGTAAAGCCCTTCTGCACAGCTCCGGGTTTGCTCTGCCTTAAAATCTCCTGGTAACACCCAGGTGGCTCAGTATGTGAAACTCTAAGTCAGGACAAGTCTGAATTTCCAAAATTAAACTGATTTAATTAACACACATGAGGAATAACTCACTGGTAGCAGGAGGGTTTTATGAATGTTTTGTAATCCATGATTATCTCTTGCTATTGTTCTGATTTTACATAAGTAATTGGTGAAGTCTGTGCTGTAATCTCCGTGGTGCCTCTCAAATGAGGAAGCTTTTTCAGTCACTTTGCTTTTATACTTGAATACACTTTTCTGGTTTTCTGAGCCAGAGCTGCAAGAGGATTTGCCTGGTACCTCATTTCTTTGTACCCCATTTTAGCAAGTCCTTTTCTTTGCACCGCATTTTAGCAAGTCCTTTAAGCATGTGTTTAATTTCAGAAATGTCCGCTTCATGTTCAGCAGAGTTTAAACGTGGTCTTAAAATTAAGCATTTCTTACAGTACCCTGCCAAATTGGGGCAATAGTTAAAGATCAACATTTTTCATTCAATTTTGTTGTTGGGTTGTTCCACTAAATTCAGTCTTTGCGTAGGTGAAGAGCCATCTGTGGTGCAGATGCTTTCCAAAATCACTAGTTTCCTGGGGCTGGAAACATTGCTGACCAGTACAACTTCAGTGCTAGATCATGGCAACTGTATGTAAACAGGATGCTTATACCCCTGAGAATGTATAGGCTGACCCCCCTTTCCTGTGTGCACCCTTGCCTGTATTATGAGCTGGGAACTAAGTGTGCCAGGCTCCGAGTCTCCCCTTGGTTACAGCAGTTCTCCTTGTGTTTGTTGTATGGGGAGCACAAGCAGGACACAGCTAGGGACATGCTGGTGGCCAGAAGGTTGCCACCACACTGGGCAGGGGATGCTACACATATTTTTAATTTTATTTCTGGCTAAACAAGAATCAATGGTTGAAGAGTTTATTGAAGTAATGCTGATGTTTTTCTCTCTGTTCTCCTACCCTAAAACAAGCTACAAATCCTTTCGATTGCTATTCAGAGTGCCAGGCAGTAGGTTTAGGGTACGGTTTGGAGAGGAGAACAGTTGACTTCGTCTGTATAAGCTCTGGCACGAGATTAACATCTAAAGGGGGATTCAAAAGTGTTAGAAGGGCAATGAGAGAGAACCTCATGAGAGATGTATGTGCTAAGAGGATGCTATTTAGCTACAAAAACACGGGAGGAACAGTGATCCAGCACGCTCTGGATTTGTGGCTGTGTATTGCTGAACTTTAAGATTATCGTTTGAAACACTGTTGTTTAATTGATCAATCATCCTGATTAGAAAGATACTGAGGTGCTGTGGGTTTCTTCTGGCCGCAGCAGAGGAGCAGACCGGGAGCGGGGGGACAGGGCAACCAGGTGTGAACGTGGTGGAGCAGGAAGAATTTGTGTTTCTCTCTTTCCACCTACTCACCACTGCGTGCTCCAGCTTTTACTGGTTTCCTAGTGTGTTCCCACATCCCTGTGAAGACTTGTATTTTCATTCGCTGGCTCCCTCCTCTCCTTTGTTTTGTATGTATCCACCTCTGAATACAGGAGAGAGAGAAGTGGCTTTGTCCGTATGGTAGAAACAGCTTTTTACTGTCTCCGATATCCCACTCGGAAATTGGAGGTCCTGGGAGACGTCATTCATGTAAACAGGCCTGTGAGGAGGAGGAGAAAGAAGAGATTTGAGAAGATTTGGTTAAGATACAAGAAGAAAATTATCCCCTCCCCCAGCAATCCTGATCTGGAGGTGATCCCAAAAATTGTAGGGGCCATAAGCCCCAAACGGCCTTGGGTGGTTGGTAAGTGATTGTGATGACCAGCTCCGTTTCAGGATGAACTTAGAAAATGTGGATAAGTAATTTCCCAGAATGGGTTAGCTGGATGCCCAGTTAGGATGCTTGTCCACTGCTCCGGAGCAGACCTGCTAGAAGTGGTGATGTTCATGGTGGGGACTGAAGTTTGAACAGATTATTGTAGAAGACTTTGTAAACTGCTGTGTCAGAGGGAGCTGAAGCGGTGGCTTCATCTTCGGGTTGTGTTACAGAGTCTGTGGTCGTGCTCGCTTGCAGCATGCGGAAATGTTCTGCAGAGACAAGTCTTCCTTCCATATCACTTGTCCTGATCTGAGATGCTGTTTTTAGCTGTAAAGAAAACATTGCTTGATGAAGTAGTCTCTATGGCTGTGCTTTTGTATTTAAAGTAAAACAGATGGCATCTGTTTTCTCTCTTGAGTGGGTTTCATAGATTCACCTTAAATTTCTTTTGTTTACTGACGAGACTTGTTTACTGACAAGACTCCAAGTTGACGTTGAGTTCTGTGTTGGACCTACAGCTCCACATCCCAAGCAGGACATCTTTCTTTTTAGATAAGACTATGAAAATAAAACAAATGGAAAAGTGCATTTAATAACAGACAGTTATTATTACAAAATGCACATTGTACTATTTGACAAATATATTTTCCACAGTTTGTAGGCCTATTTTTTTTAAATATATAATTAACTTTGGGGCCTGAGAAATGCTGGGGTTTAGGAGAGCAGACCCTTTGTGGTAGGAAATACTAGATGTGCTCTCTTACAGTGTGTGTGTCTGCAAACAGCTGTTGATGGACCAAGCCACCTTTTCTCTCCTGTATGATTTCCTACTGTATAATGTGTTGATCAATGGACTGAAAAGTTAGCATTAAATATTTTTAATCCAGTTGTTAAATATTTAATCTGATATTGGAGGGTAGGTTTTGCAATCCTGAATTCAGTTCAGTGTCCGAACCCACAACAGTTCATGTTTGTGCAGAGCACTGTAAGGTATTAGTCACCATTTCTACATCGGGTTAACTTTAACTCTTTCCTTCAATATCAAAAGTATTCAAATTAGTGAGTGACCTATAAAATTTCTTATGTAAGAAACAGGGTTTTTTCTACTTTCCTAGGGCTTTTGGAACACTTGGAAATACCTGAAGTATGAATGCTGTGTTTGTTAAATATCTTTCCAATTTACAAATGGTTGATTTGTTTTAACTCATCCTAGCACATACTACTTGCACATGTTTTCTGAGTCTCATAGACAATGCATATGGATGGTTACAAAAATGAGGAGCAACAAAGTGTTTGTGTGCACTAGCATTTTATATATCACTAAAGATTGTGGGTGTAAAGTCAATCATACGTATACAAAACCTCTATTACCCCAACACTTCTGCAAATAGCATTAAAGTTCTATTTCGTCAAATTTCTAAGATCTCTGCTTGTCAAATTTTTAAGACTGCGTTAAGTCTTGTTGCTGGGTTTTTACAAGAGAGATTGTTGGCTTGATTTAAATTGCCTGTGCTATGGACATGTTGTGCAATTGCCACCAAGTCCAGCATCCTGTCCCAGTAGGCACTGTTCCTTGTTTATCCCAGATCACAGTCTGTCTAATCTAGTATTTTCAGTGTAATATTATAACAGTAATAATTCAGAATTTGAATAAGGATGTAAGATTAAAATTCAGTTTAGTTTTATTTGACTTAGAGATAAGAGCATCTAAATTCTAGCATTCCCTAGCTTTTCACTGCAACCATAATACTAGGGGCTTTGTTTAATTTAAGAAGAAAAAAGAAAAGTGGGGTTTTTGTTGTTTTGGTTTTGTTGTTTTTTTTTTTTTCCGTTTATCATATGAATCTAGGGGCTGATGCTTTCAGAATAAACGCGCAGCTGTTGTCAGGCTCGCAGTAAGATCATAAGAGCTGGCAATGCTACTGAGTTTGTTTTGTTTCAGCCAAAGTCCAGCTCAGAAATCTGGAGGGGATATCCCCAGGAAATAACACCTTGAGTTCCCACACCGCCTTCCTTGCCCGTTTGTAAAGCTGTGGGATAAATATTCTTAACACGAGGTTCTGCTTAACCCACTGAGGCTTCTTTTGTTTGTCTTCTGATCTCTTCCCCTCCTCTTCCTCTCTCCTCCCTTTAAAACCTCTTATCTCTGTACCAGAAAACACGCCTGCCAGGAGCATCAGCACCACCGAATTTCAAACCCTTGCCACCAAGCACGGTTTCTGCAGCTTTGGAAGGCAGGCAGAGATTTTACTTGGTTTTTTTTTTTTGTTCTCCCTTTCTCACTTATCTTCCCTCTTCTTAAAAATATCTTGCCCATATCTGCAGGAAGCTGGGAGCCGTGCTGTGTCGGTGCACACTTTCCTCTCCTTTCCGCCTCTTGCTGGCTCGGGGCCATCCTATCTGCTCCCCCGCGAGCCAAAAAGAGATTCAGCACACTAGTATGGTATGGCTCCTCCTTCGCCAGGGACGAGTCTACTTGGGCAATGCTAGGAGGTTTAAAAAACACTACCTCTCGTCTTGTTTTATGTGCCAACTGGGCAGGAGGTGATGCTGCAGTTTGAGCAATCTTATCAGCTCCCAGACTGAGCAGGGCATGGCCTGACAGTATTTCGGAGGCTTGTTTGCTTCTCGTCTCGCCCTGTTTGGGGTTGACATCCTTCTTTGAGCCACCTTTCTGTGGATGAAGGGCGGGCTGGTAAGTCTCTCCTTTCGCAAAGCTAGCAATTTCCCTTCTGGGTTTACCTCCATGGAACAGAAGACTGCAGCAGAAGCAGCAGGGACCGGAGCTGGAGGACTTCTTCAAGGCTTTTTCAGTGGGACACGGCGTGGTTGTGCTGAGGGTGGAGCTAGTGAACGCTGTCAACCTTATCGGTCAGTCCTTGCTTTTTTAACCAAGCAAGATACTTCCTTCCACAAAAGTTGGGCTTGGAGATTTTGCCAATGATATTTGCAGTTCACTGGTATCTTTTACATGTTTTGATGGGAAGCTGTTGTAAAGAGAGGATGAGAAAGAATTGACCCGGGTTGGTTAAACCTCATAAAAAGACAGATCTTCCTTGTTGCTGGCAAACTGAATTTTTGTGCTGAACGGAAGCAGATTTTCAGACTTGAATGCTGGAGTTTCTATGCACATTTTTGTTAATAAATCTTCAGTAAATAGTTGCATATCTGTTTTTCTCTCCTAGTAGACCAGCTTGTTTAAAATATATGCACTTGTTTATAATCACTGCAGAAATTCCTAATCTGAACAAAACAAGCACCTTTCACAACCAAGGAAGTACAAAATACATAACTGCAAAGCTTTTTTTTTTTTTTTTCTGGAAGAAAGCGTGTTTTTATCTCAGTAAAACCCAGGGATTGCAGTGGGACGTGCGGGAGAGACACAAACCATTAAGCTCAATGTATGAAGACAAACGAGCAGGAGCGTCGTCTTCTCATGTGATCTACGTGCCCTTAGAAGTGATTGCCAGAACAACAGAAATAGTGGTGTGCAAGCAAGTTAACGCTTGTGAATGCCCATTTGTCCTCTCTGCTGCGGTCCATCAGTGCTGCGGTGCATCCGTGTGTGAAAGGGATGATTCGAAGGAGTCAGTAGATTGAGACATCCACTACCTATCTGCTTAATTTTGTGCAATGTAGGTAACTGCTACTAAAAATGAAAGCTTGGAGTTGGTTGTAGTTGGTTGGATGTGAGAAAGATCTTGGTTTTTCAAAAGGCTTAAAGCCCTTTATAGAGTCTAACACAGGTCGGCAGCTTGAATATGAAAAGAAATTGCTGTCTTTGTAAGCAGAAGTGATTATTTGATCTGTCTGGGCCATGTGAAGGTGAAAGTGGCAGATTGCAGGAGGGGTGGTTGCGCTCCGGGTGTTGCAGGGGACTGTGCTTGCCTGTCATCTCGCTCCAGATTTTGAGGCTTTTGAAGTCACTGAGGGTCCTTTAAGGCTGAAGTCATGCCGGCTGCTTTGTGGGTGCTGATTTGAAGATGCTCATAAGTGTACTTGAAGCTGATGAGAAAGAGGAGCAGACTCACCACGCTCGATTCTTTAAGCCGCCTGATGTTGTTGTCCCTGTGAGTGAGTGAATATGGTTTTGTGCTGACTGCCTCGTTGTACTCTGAGAGTGGCCCTGAGTACAGTAGTTTCTCATGTATGACAGCTGAAAAGAAAAATACTCCAGACAGAAATGTCTGTGTTTCCTTGATAAAGGAAGGTCATTTCTTTAGTCACTTGTAATGGCTCAGTTGACTTCAGTGCCTCCAAAAACTGAATGCCTCCTTCTGTTTCTCTATGGAAATATTGATTCTGTTGAAATCCAGAGTAATTCTGCTGAATTCAATTGAGTTACATGGTGGTGACTGGTGGGAGACGTAGGTTCACTTTGTCTGAATTTCCTTGCAGATTTAGCCCAAAATGAGTCACCAGACGGGGTGGGTGGTTGTGCCAGGGCAGAGCAGGGACAGCTGCTGCCACCACTGTCATCTGCACAGGTTCCTCTGCTGCATGATGAACCATTCAACCGTTTCCCCACGCTGCTCTGTCCATTCCTGTTGCCAATCACAGTATTGTTTGCTTGTTATGACTTTGCTTTCTAAATTATGTGGCTTCCCAGAGAGGTAGCCCTGTGGTTTGCTAGGTGGGCACTTGCCTAAATAGGCTTGCTACTTCTAAAGAAACCAGTCAGCAAAGATGCTAAAATCTTATGTGTAATTTTACCTGCTTGATGGTATACATTTGCTGTATATGTACCTCCTTGAATTCCTAATTATTTGCATACAATCACAGTTCTGTCCCTTCTAGGGAAATCTGTGCTGCAGGGGGACATCTGGGGATGCCTGTTGTGACAGAGGCTGGTCTCCATGACAGGGAGAGGACATGGTCTCAGCTGGGGCTGGCTCTCAGTAGATGCATCCTTAGTGAAAGGAAAACAAAGAAATTTCCATTTCTTATATCCCTGAGCAGGTCAGTGTAAGCCCTCGTTCCTGTAATGCTCCTGCTCGGCTCCACGTCTCTCCCGGGGAATGCGGCGCTTGGGAGGGTGCTGTGTGAGCCACTCTGTCCCGGAACAATTATAACAGATTTTGGGTTTCCTGAATCCTGAACCCATTGCTTTCAAAATGAAATCTGTAAACCTGAAGCTTTAGATGAACACCTCAATAAGATAAATGTTTCCTCAACCCCTTAAAGCATCAACAACACAGCCTCTGTGCAGCTCAGTGAGACCTGAAGAATTACTACTCAGAGTTGCAAGCCTGTGCAAAATCAGAGTTTGACATTTGAAAATAGGTGACTGAATAGAAATTTCTATTAAATACATGTAACTGCCGAGTTATTTTTTCATTCTGATCTACAACAGCATCTTTTTTTCCTTTCTTCCCTTTTGGTTGGTAAAAAGAAAATCTGTGGTACTGCTGCAGAAGGGCAGCTGTCTCACAATACTGAGAACACCTTTCACAGAAGCAGTTTCACAGAGCAAGCTAAATTCATTTCAGGAGTGAAAAAATTGCTACGATTTGATGGCTGTTGGGTGTTTGTGAAGCAGCGTGCTGGTTTCAGTATAGAAGTTGTAGCATCTGTATAAAGATAATCCTTATTCCTTCTGACTTGTCCCTGAGCAGTTCTGTCTTCTAGGTGCCTGTTTTTCTGCAACAGCTGCTTTGGTGATCTTCACCTGCAATAAATTCCATTTTGAAAAGCAATTGTTGTGCCCTTTGCTGCTAGTCTCTCATCTGGGGAAAAAAAGCAGGTCTCTCTAGCTGAGAAGGACCTTGTGAAATAAAGCTTGTGGCTGGCATTAACTCTAAATCACATTAATTTTAAAGACCAAGAAGCGTGTGTGTATATTTGTCTGGCTGGCCCTGGAGCCGGTGCTCTGTTTTGCTTGGGCCATTGATTAGATGACTGTCCACAGTGAAGAACAGCGTGCTTGTCCTGCAATGCAGCACCCCTCCTTGCCTGCAGATTAACCTGTGCTTGTTTTATTGCAGAGAGGAAGCCAGGGAACCGGACTCCTGGAGCACCTTGTCTCACACCGTGCACTCAGGGGACTACAGCGTGAAGCACCACCGCGGGCTCGATGTTTATATGCTGACAGCTGAAGCCAAGGAAGGGGTAGCGGCCAGCTTGGAGAGCGACATACGGCAACTTCAGATGCACATGCAGAGCCACCAGCACATGGTAAGGAAAAGGCTGAGGTGATGAAAGAAAAGCAGAGCTGGCTGGTTGCTGCCTCATAAGCAGCCTGGCACCTGGGGAGGACTTTCCCATGTAGGTACCCTTCGGGGGTGTATTTACCTCAGAGTTTTCTCTGGATGTCATTAGCAAACATTCAGGTGGACACCTGCCTATTTTCTTCCTGTTTGAGCACAGGGAGATCTGATAAAGCTGTACTAGGCAGCAACTTTTAATTCTCAGAAGAGAAGCAGGCTTGGGGCTGTGTAACACTGGCTCTGCTCGGCCTCGTGGGCTCTCTCTGCTCCCAGCCTCTGCCTTCTCCGTTGGGTTGGGACCTGCTTGGATGGGCAGGCAAACCTTCCTGGAGGTGGACTGTCTCTCCAGGGTGTCTGGCAGCCATCAGGTAGCATAAGGCAGGCTCTGGAGCAAGGCTGGGTCTTGGGGGGATGCACACGGTGGGTACGTCTCTGTTCATATGGAAAGTTCAGGGTCAGAGAGGAGACTGAGGGGAAGGTCTCTGGGGCAGGTGATGGAGGCATTGCCTTAGCACCTCGGTGTAGGACTCAGAGGATGAGCCTGTCCTGGCCACATAGGGTGCATGTCCATAGCGGTCCCGTTGCTGCACTCCTCTCAGACCCCATGGTGGTTGGACTGCAGGAGCAGCAGGGCTTTGGAAGGGCTTCCTCTCGCTGCTTTAAAATAGGGACTCAGGTGGGACAGGAAGGTGGAACAGCGGGATGCTTCTGTGCTACTTCTCAGAAACACCCGCACACCTTGTGCAGCTGGCATCACTTGTGGGTGTTCCTTCATCAGCTCGCACGTCCGCCGTTAACAGAGGTGTGGGATCTAAATAACAGGATATTTTTGCTCCTTTAACTAAGGAAGGGGAGAACTGTTGTCTGCAGGCAGTGGGCTGGTGGGACGTTCAGAGGTATTGGCCACCCTGAGCTGTTCTCACCCTTCCCTGGGTGTCTGACATGTTAATTACTCCCAATCACAGCAGGAACTGGTGGCATGAGAGGCAAACCCAGTCTAACTGTGAAATCGCTTCCCCTTTCCATCAAAAGACTCTAAACCACGGCCAGCATATCCAGCTCGCTTCTTGTTTGCTTGTACAAATGCCTGATGGGTACATTTTGCCTGACAATGAAATCAGAAAAGGCTATGTTTAGACTTTTTCTTTCCAGCACTGTTTTACTTCACATCTAATCTGATTTGAATTTGGAAAGCAGCCCTGTAATTATTTCGTTTAGGTTCATTTTGGGTCAGTTAAAAGCCAGTTGGCTTCCTTTGGAGACGGCTCTTTTTTTCAGGCTATCAGCAGAGTGACTTCACCATGAGGAGGCTGGGGCTGCTGCGGCCCCTCCTTTTGAAAAACTTGCTTGTTCCCAAGCAGGCGTCATTGTTGTCTGTGTCTGTCTGTCCTAGTTGTGTTGTCTGTGTCTGTTCATCCTGGCTGGGAACCAGCAGCGTGGTCTTCGTGCTCTGCTGCGGAATTATAGCCACCAGACAGCCGGCACGCCATTTGATCCTGTTTGTATGCCCTTGCAAAAAATAGCTGCTGCTTGTGGGTACCGCTGAACGCAGAGCCCTGCGTCCCATCCCTGTTGCTACGCAATGGATGGAGATGCCATGCTGCCTGTCTCCGATGCTAACCTGTCTTGGGATGCGTCAAAAACAGGGAGCTCTGGCATAGGTAACAGCATATATGAGAGCTGGGTAGCAGGATTATTTTAGATAAGAGATTCGTGGCAAACACCACAAGTACGTTTAGTGGTCTGTGATTAAGTGGCAGTGCTCATCGTTTGCAAACCTCAGAGCGTGGAAGGACAAATAAATGTAATATCCTCAAAGTGATGGTTTTAGCCACTATTTGTATATGCAATACCCAGAAGTTCCCTGTGATGCATCAGTTAACATATTGGCCATTTTAATATTCAGGAAGAAAAGGGGTGTTTAAGATGACATTTTTGGTATGAAATGCTGTTTCTCTGAGAACTAGAGTCTTAAAGAAAATTTGCAGGGACCTGTTTAAGTTAGGCTTCTAGGTTGCATGTATTTTGACAAATAAATGCAAAAAAATAACAGGTTTGAAATAGTTCAGTAGAGTTTTGTATTTGTGAAGAGTCACAGGTACTTACTGAGAAACCAGTGTGACCTCTGAAAGCTTATGGTGCAAAACCCCGAGCCTGCCACAGAAAATCAAGGGAGCTTTGTGGGGTGTACATGGAAGGATTGAGGTTGCTTGTTAATTTGACAAATCACTTTTTCTAAGATGTGAACATTGATATGCAGCAAAGAGATTAAAAAATAAGATACTGAAACAGGCAGTTGTTTTTGAGTAAAGGTTTGACTGTATCAAACTATAAAAGCTTGGGGGATCCTTGACAGAGCAGACGCTCTGGAAGGAAAATGCAGATTAGAGAGGAACTGAGCATGTCGCTGCTGTTCCATGGTAATACACATAAAACTTTGAAAATTATGACCTACTATTGAAATTAATATTTCCATTTAGGAAGTAAATTTCAGATATTTAATTATGCATGCAATTCTGCCGTTCTCAGGAATAGGTTAGATGATTAGTTCAGTCCTAGGAGTGGGAGACAGGTGGTGGTGTTTGGACATCATCAGCCAATTCGCATGTCTGAAGTAGCATTTCCATCAATATAGAGAAGATAGAGCAACGCTGATGAGAACTGGGGAATGCCATCGGGCAGGGATCTGAAGTTGCTTTTAAGCAGCATTTGCTCAAGCCCTTTGGGACTAAACTGGTATATATTTGCATTATTTGGTAGATTGAATTCTGCTGTTTACTGATCTCGAATTTAAGTGTGCTCAAGAACTATGACTACAGCTGCTTGAAGGACAATTACAAAGATTACAACTCTTCTCAGTGGTGGCAGATGGTGTAACAAGGGGGTAAAGGGACAAACTGCAGCTTCAGGGGGTTCAGGCGGGCTGTTAGGAAAAACTCCTACATGGAAGCGTGGTGTGGCATGGGAACAGATTGCCCAGAGACTGGTGGGTGCTTTGTCATCAGAGGTCATGGGGATTTGGCAGGACAAAGTCATGGCTGACCTGATGTTGCACTGGTGATGGTCCAGCTTCAGGCAAGAGGTTGGACTAGATTACCTCCAGATGCTCTTTTCAACCAATGTTTCTGTCGTTCTAATAATTGCATTATTACTGTGTAACAAAACCAACACGTAAAATACCCACTTGCAGTATGTTTATAACTCTGTCCCGAGGGACACCACGTAGAGGTACAGAGGGAGCAGGAGTCGCATCAAAAAGGTTTATGTGGATGTAGATATTGTAGATGGTGGAGACAGTATAAATGTGTGACAAAGCAAAATAATTTATTTTTTTTTCCCTTGTTACAGAGTTTAAGGCAGCAGACAGAGCCTGTACGGGGAGATTCTGCAGACAGCTGTGCTAAAGAAGCAGAGCCAGATGGTCACCTGTCCGCTACCTCTCACAGCTTAGAAGAAAAGGCAAGAGAAGGAAAGCAGGAAAGTCCATCTGATCTTGTTCACCTGGACATTGGGCAGCTCTCAGACCAAACCCACCAGGAGGAGAAATGCAACAGCAGGAGTTTGGGAGCTTTTAATGATATGCCAAATGATTTGCTGAGCCTGGGGGATGCAAAGATCTCAGAGTGCATCTGTGAAAGTAAAAATACAGTGACGTTGAGTAAAAAGGAAGAGGAGGGGCCAACCTCTGCTGAAGGCTCTGGGACTATATCAGATGAAAAGGACTGCACCGTGAGCCTGTGTACAAGTGTAAACGGTGCCGTAAATCTTCCATTCCGTGGAAATACAAATGAGGAAGCTGGAATGACATCTGCTGGAGTTGATTTGGATCAAGCCGGCTTGTGCAGTAAAGATAGTCCCCATCAGGAAGCGCAAGCTGCCAAGGAGCGTGCAGCTGACAGTACTGTTACTGTGGTTGAAACTGCAGGCAAAGCCCCAGCTTCCTTGGAGGGCGTGGATGTGGCTATGGGCCAAACTGAATGCAGGAACTGTACAGGGGCAGCTGAGAGGGCTGCAGGCCAGCAGCAGGTAGAGGATGGGATGACTGAGGCCGGTGAAAGGACGACTGCAAACCCAGAAGAGCAATTGTCAGCTAAGGAAGAGTCAGCCAGTGCTGCTCAGCCCTTACTCAGTGGTTTTAATGGCACTGAGTGTGCAGATGGGGAGAATGCAAATGTGGGAGTGGTACCGGCATGCAACGGTACGAATGCAGATGGTGGCACTGATGATGCCTCTGTTGACCTTTGCAAGTCTGGCGATAACAAAGAGACTGGAGCAGACTCATGCACTGATCAGGTAAACAGTGGCTTATTGGAAAGCCAAGGCGATGCCAGTGTTGCAGCGAGGCAAGATGTCACTGCGAGTGCTGGAGCAGCATTGCCAGCAGTGAATGGGGTGAAGGTTCCCGCATGTGCATCAAAACCCGGTCCTGGTTTGGAAGTCCATGGCAGCGGTGAGAGTGGGGAGCGAGAAGGGCAATTGGAGGTGGGTTGCACAGATGGGAAATCCAGCTCGCCCTCACTGGAAGACAGTGTGGAAGCTGATGGCCCTGATGCTAAACCTGAAACCGATGATGTCGGTGGATCTAATCAAACCAGTGCAGAACCAGCGCATTGCCAGGAGAGCAGTAAGATCACTGAACATGTGGCTGAAGCAATGGAGGGCAGTGAAACTGGTGAAGAGGAGCCAGTAGGAACTGATACCAGCAGTAGCAGAGATGGAGGAAGCGCAGATTCTGCAGACGGAGGTCAGGAAGTTGCTAGCTGTCACCCTTCTGCTGATCAAACTGTTGTTAAAGATGAAATGGCCGACAGCTTCAAACCGGATGCTGCTCAAGAGAGCAAACACGAGCCCGCATTGCTCCCTCCGGAGGATGTGAGCACATGCCTGGCAGAAAAAGAGCCTGTGCAAACCGAAGTAGAGATAGCAGAAAGTGCTTTGGAGCAGGAGGGGCTGAGCAGTGAGATGAAATCACTCGCTCCCCTACCCAGAGGAGGGGGACCGGCTGTGAGTCAGGAGGGAGATGGTGCAGTGGCACCTTCTGGGCAGGAGACAGCTCTGCAAGGTAATGACCCTGGCTTAGCAACGTGTGCCCCGGGTGCAGACTGTGCAGAGGATAATTTAATAGGCACACCCTCTGTAATTCATAATGAAGAATCTAAACAAAACCAGGAAGCAGTGGCGGTGGCAGGCTCGGCAGAGCTCGCCCAGCAGCGCGGCGGGGAGCATGGCAGGGTAGCTGCCAGAGCCGGCTGGCCTGGGGACCATGCGGGGGATGAGGGCTCTCCAGAGCAGAGCCTCTTGGAGCCGCCTGAAGAAGGCAAAGCTGAACCTGAGCAGGAGGCTTGTGCAAGTGGCAGGGAGCAGGTTTTGTCGGAGGAACTTCTTGCTGCTGTTGTGAAACCCTCTGCCTGCAGTCAGGGGGGGCCTGTGGCAGGTGGTAATGATGTGGATGCTGGGCTGAAAGGGACAGTCCGTGACGAAGAAGTGTGCAAGACAGGGGCAGTGAATGCAGAAGGCAACATGCATGGACCTGCATCAGCAGGTGAGTCACCGGGTGCAGAGAGTGACTCTTGTCTGGATGCAGGTCTGAACCAAGAACATGATCCCAGTCAAACCCTACAGCAAATCTCCCCACACAGCAGCACCCCCGAGTTAAAGGATGCTTCAGAAGTGGGAGCCCCAGGTGATGCCTGTGAGGGTAAGGAAGCATTAAGGCCAGTGACAATAACCCCCATGGCAGCATATCCGGAAGAGCAGGAGGATACGGAAAGCATGCTTCCCCGGGCAGCACTTCAGCCCATTGCAGAAGAGCCCACGTGCGACAGTGATTCCAGCACCGACACCGTTTGTCCAGCCGGCGAAAGCAATGCTGGTCCTGCTGCAAAAGCAGCTCAGGGAGAGGTCCTGGCTGAGCCTGATGGAAAGCAAAGCCAAGCTGTACCCGAATCACCCTTCTTGCTGCGTTCGTGCCATTTACATGCTGTTGAGTCCCTGGAAAATGTGGGAGTGAAGAGCGTGGTTTCAGCAGATGATGGCTCCTCTCTGGATAAAGTTCCTAAAATGTTAAAAAGTTTTGATGCAGTGGTTTTTGCAGCAGAGTCACCTTGTTCCCCTGAATTACCAGCCACAGAAAAAGCAGGGCTTGAGCCCCAGGCTGCGGTGGATGTGGGAGCCAGCCTTAATGGAGACATGGATTTATGTTCCTCGACAAAGAAGAGGACTGTCAGCCCGGCAGTGCAACGAGCTGAGCCTGTTACAGGTAGGAAAAATCAGTTGGTTTCCTACCTTTTAGTTTTTTCTTAGTAGGTGTGCCTCTGGCATCTCACCAGCAAAGGAACAGAAATAAGAGCAGGAGGCCTGCCTTGGCGAGGAAGCGTAGGTGTTTGGGGGTTTTCTTCTGAGAAAGAAGAAATCTGAAGTTACTTATTAAAACTTCCAGTTCCAAGCAACAAGCATGTTGCTTGGCTGGTGCTGGCGCTAAGGACAGGACATCATCTCCTGTGAATTTGTGCAGAATTTCTAGCCTGTGAATCCTCCGGGAAGGAGTGAATATGGGAGGGAGCTATCTGGATTACTGTATCTTCAAGTTATATGCTTTCATGTGGGCAGGAGGATTTATTTGCTTAGTGCTATTCCTTCGCTTCTCCCCTTTATTTTTACTAACATGGAGTCAGAGGGTAAAACAGGGCGCTTTTGCGTTTTCTTTGCTCGTCTACTTGAAACAGCTGCCAGTGTCCTTCTGAACTGCGCAAAGCCACTTCCTAATTGGTGGTATTAGGTCATTTAAAAAAGCCAGCGAGCCCTACCCCCACCTCCTTTTCCGGGCTGCAAAGCTTTTTTGTCGGGCAGAGCAGCCGGTGGTGTTTTCCAGTGCATTTAAGCAGTACAGGAACTCAGATGATGAGTTTTGCTTGCTGCCATCGGCTGGGAAGCGGGACCGGCGTTCCCCGCGGGTGAGTGGTGATGGGGGAGAGTGGTGGGACTTGGGGGACAGCATAGACATCTGGTGCCAGTGCGACAGGAGGTAATAGAAAATGTCACCAGGTAACTCCAAAAAGGGAAATAAAGGGATAATTGAATGAAAGAGAAATGGGTTTGTTGTTCCAGCCTAGAATTAAATTGTAGGTGAATTTGCTACTGAAGCATGGAGCTAATCTGATCTTTATATTCCACCTGTTCAGGCAGCTGTTAAATGGAAGCAGCTGAACTTTTTCAGTTGCCATTTTTTTCTTTGCTATGAGAAAATGATACACTGCCTCTTGCTTTCCCAGCATCAAACAAACAAACAAAACATTCAAATGATTAAAAAAAAAATCTGCTATGGTATAAATCATGAAGTTGTAAAATTATTTCAATGCTTTAATGCTGGGAGCTGTCTCTTCAGTCTAAATGCAGCATGGGGTGATGGCAGAGGATCTACTCTGGTATGTGATAGCAGAATAACTGGGGGCAGGGGAAGGGATTGATTGGGGGGAGGGCGGTGTCGGCGGTGGGTCCAACCAAGCTTTTTTTCATTGAGTTCAGGATTTTTAGAAAGCTTGTGTTGGGAGATAACCAGTAAACATTAGTCAGGAGATCATTAGTAAGTAAGTAGAAAGATTTAAAGATGGATTAGAAAGCTGTTTTCAGAAAGAACCTGTTTTAGCAGTTAGTGGTGGACTGACAGGTCAATAGGACAGGAGTGGCTGTAAGTCAATACCTGGCAGGGCTCCTTTCTTCCAGCAGCCTCCCGCTCTGCCAGCTCAACCCGCACAGTCCAGGTCCTTATTCTGGTTGGATTCTTGGAGGCATGACATTGTCTAGGCGACGTTTTAAAAGGCGAAGGGACTAAACGGTCCAATAAGTGACTGAAGTAGGAAAGTAATATTAAGGCATCATTCTGTGCTAGGGTATGGAAAGGGGGGAAAAGAAGGAGGTGATCCTGTTACTGATTTAAAATAAGTAAGGATTTAGGGCTAGAAGGTCTTGGAATACAACAGTCTGTCCTCTCCATAAGGAATAACTGTTTATTTGCAATGAGATGCTGCACAGAGCAAAATTTCAGCTGGAATATCTTCTCTTGAAGAACTTTAGGATTGCTCTGAGGCAAAATGTTAGGAAAGCCCAAATAATATATTATCTTAAAGCAGAGACAAGTGAATGCTATGAATCCAAGCTCACTAGTTAAAATATTTCTGAAATTCACCTCCTATAAAGCAACATCTAGAACTCTGATATGGCAGTAATTCAAGACAACAGATTTATTGTTTATTATTTTTGCTATGTACATTCTTCATGTTGATGTCTAAGCTTTGGGTAGCACATTTTGTGTATGAGTTCAGTGGCAGCCTTCAGTTCTTTGTGTCAGTTCTTTGCTCTATCAGTTCCGAGGAGTTTTCCCTGCAGCCTGGATTTGTGCAGGGTGTTTAGTAGCCACGCAGGAGTCGTCAGCGCTCAGAATGAATCATATTTTTTTTGATGGACTACAATAAAGCCTTCCCAAAGGAAGTGTAAGTCATGAGGCTGTTTCTCAGAAATGCGTGTGATCAGAGGGTTTTATTGTCATGCTAATTTATCAGAGATGTAACTAGCTGATAGTGCTGTTGCCATTACTCAAAATCATTGAGCTCTTTTTTATTTATGTTGTGAACTTGCTCCCAGATATATACCTGTTTATCTCCTTGCCTCCACTTAGTTTCAGCCTACCCCCAAACAGACTGCAAAGGGCTAATTGCCTTATCCAGACAAATATCTAGTGACTGGTCACGACACTGAAGGACAGTGATGAAGGTAGAAGATCCTACTTTCATACGGCAGCTCCTCATGCCATTAGCTTTAGACTCAGAACTGCATTGCAGCAGAGTAATGGGTTCTGCAAGCACATTATTTGCAAGTCAGGCAGATAGATGCTACTCGTTTAAAAAAGTAGGCAGTTAGGATATGAAATTATACCACGGTAGCCAGGCTGGGTGAGAAGTGGCATGTGTTTATGCTGACAAAACACCTCCAAGTAGATACAGCTTCTTGGCAGAAAGCGACCCCAGCAAGGTGAGGTTGTATGGTTGGGATTTGGCGTCTTAAATTAACAAATACTTTAATCACTGCTCCCTGGCTCTTCTCTTGGGAGAAATACCCCTAGCGTATCTCTTCTAGACCTCAGCATTTAAAGAAAATATTTATTGCCAGATAGAAGAATATAACTTTATTTTGAATTTTACCATTCTTCACCTCATTCTCATCAATGGCATTTTCCCTATGGAAAAGCACTTACTACAATTTCCTTCTCCTGTTAGAGCAGCAGGGTGAACTGATAACAAATATCACTAATGATACCACGCATGCAATAAGGTGCTCTATGCCCCAGAGGCCTCTGCGTTAGCAGTATAGTGCTTTTTGTTTGAGATAAGGTAGTAGAAGTTTAGGAAGAAGTGGCAGAGTGCAAAAAATTGTCCCTTTGAATTTCATCCTGAGAGCTTATGTCTTCGTCCTTCAGTTCTTATCCAGCATAGAGCATCACTACACCACTTGCTTCTCCCATCCTCTGTGCACCAGAGGTCTCTTCCTTGCGTGTTCTGTCTTTGGACCGAGATCTCAACCATCACGGCATTGCCATGACCCCAAGCAGATCTCATCACGACCATGATCTTCGCTTTGCCAACAAATGGGACTTGCAGAAATTCGTAGCATTACCTCTGATTTCTGAGAGTCTGCCCACAAACTCATCTAACTGAGACAAAATCATGCCAACTTGACTTAATAGTGTTGGATTATTTTACCAGTAGAACATTGCAAAACAGATAGTCCCAAAACCAAGGGTAAACTTCAGTGCCAATGGAATACCATTGGTGACAGTTGTTACAACACTTTTCCTTGTGAAGATGGGAGGCTCCTCTTGCTAAATCCCTCAACGGGTAAACTCACTGCAAACATACATTGTCCTTTAAGTAGGTGTTGTCATCCATCCAGTGTTTGTTTTTAGTAGAAATGAGAGAGGGAGTGGGATTAGAGGGGGATTTAGCCCTAACACAGCCACTCTCCATCTGTGTGGCTTTGGTCAAATAGCTTCACTCCCCTAAAGTGTCCTGTGTGTCCTGAGAGTCATTACTTCAGGGCTGAAAGAGTGTTAGGTCATTGACTTTATGCCAGGAAAAGGTACGCAGAAAGGAACCCCAGGGGAATGGTGACTAATGAAAGCTTTGCTGGGCAGAGAAAGCGGCAGGGACATGATGTTTGTACCACTGGGGTGGTGACACTGTCATGAGAGCATGAGGAAAGGCAAGATCAGCTGGGACTTGGTAAACTCCAGCAGAAGAGGGTTTGCCTTCCTGGTCCAGGGAGCTAATTGTCATCCTTAAGGCAGCATAGGTGGGCTGAATTTTTGAAGCTTGTGATTTATTTTTTTTTTTCCCCAACACTTAAAATACCTGTTGAGAGAAGCAGGGCTGCTTGCCTGCGTTATCTTTGGGTTATGGTAAGAAGAAAAACAGCAAAAATTTTCATTCTTTAGCTAGACGAAAGGGAGCCAAGAAAATACATGGGCAAATACATGCAGATGTGCTTAGCCTCGCATAGAGCTTTTCGGGAGTTTTACCCCATGCTTGCTGCTGTTCCATAGTTTCCTTCAGTCCCAGACACGATAGTCATTAAAACTAATAACAAACAAGCAGCAAAGTTGGGAATGAAACCAGATGTTGGAAGTCAAATGGACTTGTTGAAGGGGTTTTGGGGTTGGGTTTTCTTTTCTGTTTTTGTTTTTTATTATTATTATTTTATTTTTTGAGACTGGCTTGAATAAACAATATCAGCAGCACTGAAAGAAGTTTGTTTTTAAATTGCCTGTGCAAACCCTTTGTTTTCACAGGGAAGTTGGAAATGAAAACTGAAGACGGGGTGGATTTTCCGAAAGATCGTGACGAGAGCGCGGCCCGCGATGAAGCAGTGAGTGCCACTTACACGTCGTCACCTTGCCTTTTTCTGTGCTTTTTAAAGAAATGCCGCTGCTGTGGCCGGCCACCTAACCTGCTGGTTTTCTTTCTGTAGCCTTTGCAAAGCTGAATGATGTCAGTCACCATGACGTTGTGTTAGTCTTTTAAAAATAGCGTGGGCTTTTTTAGAGCTTGCATTTTTCAACCACTAGATTAAGCCACACTTACATTGTCTCAGTCAGTGACATAGAGATTGACCTGAATGGTTTCTCGTGAGGCAGGGCTGTACCAAGATCTATATATAATTTGATAAAAGTGATGCCCGGTAATGTGCTTGGGGTTGGCGATGCCGTGGGGGGGCTGGCAGCGCCTCCGAGGACCGCACACATGCGTGGTCCTGGCGAGTCTCTATTCCCCCTCACGCTTTGCTCCTCCAGGGAGTTCTTGGCAGAGGGGACCCCGGCTGCAGTTGGTGTTGGTGCGTGCACAGACTCGGAGGTCTAAAGGCATCGCTGGCTGGGAGCATCAGTGCCTTTGCTGGAAGAAAAATTAATAATGGGAAGACATACAGGGATCAAATGTTGGGGGAAACCCCGTATTCCTCATGTTGGTGAAACAATATAAAAAGGTCATGCCGGGGCTCAGAAGTCAGTTGGTATTGTTTTCTATTACTTGTGCTTTGCCATATTTAAGGACTGCCTATGATTTAAAAAAAAAAACAAACATGAATATTGGGCTTGACAGGAACATAATTTTGGATTAAAGCGCCCCTAATACATATTCTGCTATATCAAGAGCTGGATTTTTTGGGGCTTAACTTTCCTAGTTGGATTTACATTTGCTCCTATATTTTATATTTAGTTTCTTCTTCGTGAAAAAGAAAGTGTTTTGTAAATGCTAAATTGCTCGCAGCCTGCATTGGTGCGCGTTGCCATTGAGCAGCTGTGTGTGTGTGTTAGCATACCATTTTGAAGCTGTTAAAAGAGAAAATACTGCGGGGATGAGTTAACATTGCAGGGTGGAGCACCGAACAACTTTGCTCATCCCGCAGCAAAGCTCTTTAGGTGGCAGAACAGTCTTGCCAAAGCTTGTAATAAAATCAGGTTTATTTTGTTTTTAACAAGTTAAGGCTTAATTTCTGTAGCTCTTTGCTCAGTGAGTTAGCCAGGGACTGGAGCAAATAACTTTCTAAGCTAAAATTTGTGCTGTCTGATAAGTAAGGTGTTGTTACTGGAATGTGTGAACGTAAAGATGCTGATTTTTTTTTTTAACCAACCCTTTACTAAGGATAATTTTCACGACTAATACTTAGGTATTAGTAGTAAAGTAAGATATCTTTAGAAAATGCAAATTACAGGCTTCAAACAGGGAAAAAAAGAAAAGAAATACATTGAATTTTGCTTCCATTTTGCATGTTTAGCAGGCATTTTGATTTTGTGTGGGAGCTTTCTTCTCTTCTTCCTCTCCCTCCCACCCCGTCGAACACCTCTTTAGAAATCTGGCTTCTCTGGTGCAGGAATGGGAGTGCCAGGGGAATGGAAAGTTTGCTGCAGGACTGACAGGGTTTCCTGTTGCTAAGTTCAACAGAAACAAAACAACAACTGCACTATATTAAGGTCATTTAAAAAAAAAAATCAGTTGAAGACTTATAAATAGAGCTTAATTCACACGTTGTAGGTTGGGAGCCGGCAGGTGAAAGCCAATCGTGAAGCGTGCATCTCCCGACTCGTCCTGTCTCTGCTTTATTTAGTGCTGCCTTTTTTTGTAGCCAGAAGTCTTTCAGGTGCTCATTGCCTTCTCATTACAGAGCCATTTTGTGGTTAGTAAAAGTGTTTTTCTTAACTTGTTGCAAATAGAAATGTTGTTGCTTGCAGCTGGTCAGGAGCTGCAGGTATTTAGCAGTCTCACCGGTGCTGTCAGCAGCTTTGGACCTTGGGAACTGCATTAACTCCTGTTTTATGGGTGAGGATTTTGTACAATGCTGTTTATAAATACGCAATGTTGAAAGCTGTTTATATGCACAGGCTGTTAAAAAAAAGTTTTGGAGCCTAAAAAGTGCAATTTCTTATATAGTGGAACTAGGTTGAATAGCAGTAAGCTTGAGCACACTGGAAAGAGAAGGGGGAAAATTCCCTCTTGTGACTTGATTTCTGAAGGCAGAGATTTACCTGGATTCGTGATGCCGCAAAGCATACTCCAATATTACATGTATAAGGTTGCACGTGCTTTCCTTGTAGTCGTTACTGAACACTTTGCCTGAGAGAGGCTCGGCTCTTGTGCATGTCATGGAAAAGCTGCAGCTGAAAAATATTTAGGAAAATAATGGTTTGTAGCGTTTTAAGGACTGAAAAGAAAATAATGGAAAAATGGTTTTTCCAATTAAAATGGGTTTTTAAAGTGTCTGTTCCTTAAATCTCCAGAATGTTTTCTCAGAGGTTGTATTTGTTCAGCTACAGAAATTCTGTAACCAGAATTTCCCAAGCTCCTTTCATGTTGGATGGGTCTTTGAGCAACCTGGTCTAGTGGAAGGTGTCCCTGCCCATGGCAGGGGGTTGGAACTAGCTGATCTTTAAGGTCCCTTCCAACCCAAACCATTCTGTGATGCTGTATTGGGCAGTGGGTGCTCATCCTGCCGGAGACTCCCCTGGTCCTTATTTTCCTGCTTTGTCTGGGGATCTTGAGCAGAGCTGGGGTAATAACTTGATGTGATCTCTTAAAATTAGACTTCAGCATTTTTTAAATTGGATAACTTTAGAGTCCTAACTCTGAGAGATCTTGTTTGGCTTCTTCATACTGTGCATTAAAATAATATAGAAATGGTGCCTGGTGGCTCCAGCATTATGAAAGTAAAGCGACAGTTTGAAATTAACTGTACCCTGAGACACCACTTCTTGCATTGATCCCAGAAATCGGTTATGATTCATTATTTACTGAATCTTTGTCTTCATGTGGCAGGATGGATAAGGTTGCACTGCTCGGTTCATCAGACAGCTTCGGTTGTCTAAGCCTGTGACTGACAAATTGTAGCTGGCTGACCCCAGAAACAGAGTTCACTGGGAAATAGCCTTCTTGTATTTATTGATTTCATTGGTTAGTTGCTATTGAATTTAACGCATCCTACCTTTACCACATGAATTAATTTTTAATTAATGTCTGTATTTTCAGAAGTTGCAGCCTAGCAGGCACGCATGGCATTTCTAAATATCTTCACAGAGAATAAAGCTTGAAAAAGTTTTGCACTTTCATCTCTCCACTGATCCAAGTAGTGCAGTAACGTTTGATATATCAGCAAGGTCACTTTCTGGGAGAAAACTTGCAATATTTTCAGTCATGATTTGGAAGATGGAAGTATGTTTATAACACTCTCGGATGACATCAGGTTGGGAGGGGTTGCAGACACTTGGGAGAACAGGGTCAGGGTTCAGCGTGACCTTAAGAAATTGGAGAGTGCATCCAGATAAGAGATAAAAGCAGCCACAGAGTGCTTCATTTGCAAAGAATAAATCAAAAATGTACATTTACTAAGTCAGGTTTAAGCTGGAGAGGGATGGGTGGAAAAAGACCGAGGATTTTTAGTGGACCACGAATCATCAGTGAGAGGCTATTGCAAAAGAGGCAAATCTTATTTTGAGGAGTGTCCTCCATAAGGTGCGGGGGGGTGACCTAGTCGTGTGTGGCACTGCAGAGGCATCGTCAGTGTCATCGAATCCAGTTTTGGGTGCCCTGCTCCAGGAAGAACACAGGCATACTGGAAAGTGTCCAGAAGGAAACAACGAGAAGAGATTAAGGAACGTGAGAAGAGGATAAAAGAATTCAATTTATTCAGTGCAACAAAAAGAAAACTATTGTGCAATCTAGCAGTCTGCCAACATGTAATAGTGGTTATTAAAGTCCCAGATTTCCATGGCAGCTTAATTTACTGATTTGCTAATTTGCCAGGATGATTTAGACTGGATGTTGAGAAAACATCCTGTTATCATCACAAAACTGTCGCAAGACCACCTAGGGAGGCTAGGAAACCTCCTTCCCTGGGAGTTGTTACAGATAAGATAGATGATGCTCGGTCAGGACAGAGCCCCAGGTCTGTTGTTGCCCATTGCTTTTAGTTTGTAGGTTCGTGCAGGCTTGTGCTTTGCTGAACATGGAGAAGAGGGAGCAGCTTGGCTGGAGTCTGGCAGGGTGTGCAAAGGAAGGGGACGGGGATGGCACAACCATAGGAGTTGGAGGTGGGAAGAGGAGATGGGCTGGACTGGGTGGAAAAGGGCTTGTGGGACATAGGAGAGACCCAGATGGCATTGAGGGATGACCATGTTGAGATGGTCAGTAGGTATGAAGGATCCAGAGATTTGTCCTCCCCCCCGGCTGTAGTCTTCCATGTTTCTCTTTCCTGGAGGCAGCAGATAAATGGAGAAAATTAAGATGTACTGTGTTACCCCTCTCTAGTAGCTGGTCCTTAGGAGGAGAGCCTGTGCCAGTGCTGGTTGTTGGTCAAGTCAAGTAGTAGAGAGATGCTTCACCACTCAAAACTGCTGAACCTCGTCAGTGACTGCAAGACAAGGGGTCATTATAGTTCTCCAGGCTCCAATTTATTTTCTTAGGAAATAACTTCTTTAACGAACTGCTCACCTGTCAACCTGCCAAAATTCAGGTTGCCTGTGCACACTGAAGTCCATTTTGTCCATCTGCATGTGTTTACATATGTACATACTATGGGATGGTGATTGCAAATCCAGTTTTCCAAAGGGCCTGCAGAACAGCGTGGGAAACTTCCCAACAGCATGTGAAATTTCAGAGCGAGTGGCTGAAGTGTTAGGAACAAATCGGAGCAGGGTCCAGCGGTGGAAAGTGCAGCCTTAACAATAGGCTGTCTCCTCGCCCTGCCTCTTTAAAATCACTTGTGTAACTCTCTCTTTGTAAATGTTGTCCTGTAACTACAGTAAACATGGAAAAATCCAGCCAAAACGGAGCCTGCCCTAAGCCTGGCATTGCTGCTGGAGGGTGACACGCTACCCGTCGGGTCAAGGCTTTAAGCTAGTCATCGTAAGGCCCTGTCCCACACCCACCAGCATCCTCTGTCTGCCCCAGATGCTCAAAGCTGGGGCTTGAGAGGTCTAGGAGGAAATTCTGTCAGACAGTCGACCATGAGTAAATTCATTGCTGTGCAGAATAGCTCACCCTGGGTTTCGCCATCTGTTGTGTGCATCGCTGTGTAAGCCAGAGTCCACGGTACATGCTGCAGAGAGTTAGAAGAAAAGCTGGGGGGAGGGGATAAGAAATCCAAACCAGGCTGGGATTCTTGCTTGGCCTTTACTATTACTCATGCTTTTATATCTGCAGCAGGAAGGCATTTATACAACTATTGTGGCCTTTTTTTTTTTTT